>JARPMJ010005036.1:0-67653 GCA_033366665.1 Phoxinus dragarum
GACACAAACAAATGATGATTTAATTGACTAAAAATGAAATATTGATATCTATCTGGTGTGTTTACATTGGAAGGGACCTTTGGCGATTGAGCTGCCCTCTCAATAATCGATATCACCTGATCTGTTTTGGCACATTAGCTTTATAGCCGCATTGACGTATATGTACACAGGCGGACTTATATCTCAGAGCAGAGCTCGAACCAGAGATTGGAGTCATATGTGCATTTTAGATAAACACTCGATGTTCTGCTTGTCTTTGGGGAGATGTTCTCTGTAACCTGGGGCCAGACGCCAGCTCATGGTTTCTGGGATGATGGGGCTGAAGACTGCTCGTCTCTAAGTGCCACCGTTTCACAGCACTGCTCCCAGCAGACTCAAAGTGCTAAAAGCAAACACTCCGGTCCTGCAGAGCTCTGACCCTGCTTCTAACTGCCATCTCCATTCCTTCCCCCTCAGAGCCGAGTGTGTGAGCTAAAACGGTAAAAAAACACACACTCTAAAACCAGTTGAAAAAGGACTCTCGAGTTAAAAAATGGAATTTGGACTAAAATGGAAGTCTTTTCTTCTCTACTGTGAAACGGCTTCTCAAACTTGACAAAATGTAGGGCGGGACTTGATTTTGTCGACTTTGCTGTTTGCTATTGCTGTGATGTCACGTGAGTGACAGGTTGTCCCGCCCTCACATGTCATCAAAGAAGAGATGTCGCTGCAAGAGGGAGGGGAAGTTGTTTTAATTAAAATTTACAAGGGCACCTGAGAAGTGCATGGAAATTCATGCATAATAAATGAATCATGCATTAAATGTTATTCCTTACAAAAATAAGAATAGCCACTTTTGATTTCATAGTGACTTTAAATAACCCACCTTGTTGGTAAAGGCCATTTACACTAACTCTGCCCACTATACACAATTCTGTAAGACACTGGATTGTCAACAGTAACAATAGTGTATGGGTAAGGCGCGTTGCATAAAGTTTTGATTGTGTTCGAATCCACCTTTTGCCAAACTCACTTTACTCCCTTTTCCCATCACATAGCAAATCGTAAAGGCCTTTATTTTCAATAGAAATTAAGAAATTGTTCGAAAAGTGGAAATAAAATGTCTAACTTGCATTTAATAATAAAGTTAATCTGTTAGGGTTAGGGGGAGGTGAAGGGAGGACTTTATTGTCCCAATAAGCCGGCATCCATTTCATAATTTTAATAAATATAATAATTTACACTCTGCTATTATTGCATACCGTTTAATGTCCAACAACACTGAGGTGCAAGTAGTATCTGCCACTGTTTATAAGTATAAGTAGCATCTAACTACTATTTACATTTATTGAAAATAAAATACTGCTATTTTTACATAGTGTAAATAGAATCTATCACTATTTTCACTTAGTCTAAATAGCATAATTGCTGCTAATTTCACTTATTCTATTGAATCTATTGCTATTTCAATGGTGTATATAGCAGGTATCGGCAAGAAATATGGTATTTATTACCGCCTTTTATTATTATTTTTCACTCTCTGAATCAAATGGCCACATTTTGTTGCAGTGCCTTTAAGATACCCTAACAATTTAGTATAATTGAGACTCCATTTTAGTTTTTATATAAAAAAAAAAATTTAAATTTTGCTTTTAAAACATTCACTACTATGCTTAAGAGACATAAGCAGTTTAGATCTCAAGCTGACTAGCAGAAGACGTTACTGTAGCGATACCCGTTAATAGACACGGTACGTTCTTGAAAATAAATTCCAGCACAGCTCTACAACAACCATAATGAAATGAACCTTCACAACAGATAATGCTTTACAATGAACTCCTTTGAGATCTGCTCAATAAAATACCTTACTGACCTGTCATCTCCAAAAAGCCAAGCCAATGTTGATTCTTGTTTTATTACGAGCTCTGTCCTATCTCCTCTGTTCGGCAGTTTTTAAAGCAGGTGATTCCCCAGAGGTTCGAGATTTAGCTGCTCCATGTCAATATGTCTTGCCTGTTGTGACAACTAACCTATGCCACACTAAACAACGTGTCAAAGTAGCCGGAGAAACTTTTCTCTACTTACATATAAACGAGACACGCATGGGCGAGTGACATTTGTACGCAATTTCCCACGAAAACCATCCTAATATTAGCCTGGATGCCAGCCGAACTTAGCCCCGCCCACAACATTTCAGGTCGGGAAGTTCGGTTTGGACTTGATCCGTTGTGGAGCAACTATGCTCGAACTAGAGCTGTTCGGACCAATCAAATTGTCAGGGTGGGCTTTATACGATGATGGACAGATGATCAACAGTAACGTAATCATCCACGTCACCAAAGAGTGCTTGGGTTGAATTTGTTTACAACAAAGATGGCTGCCGCTAGAGAATTGAGATGTGTAGATTCCGCCATCGCGTCTGAAGATATCGACAGCGAATTAATAAAAAAAAAGGAACAGAGAATCAAGGGATTCAACATACGTCACTTGCTCCGTTGCTCTGATTGGCTGTAGGTCTATCCAATTGAGTGCAGAGGCATTTCCTTTCCTGGTTCGGTTGAAACACGCCCCATAATTCTGACTAGAATCTGAGTATGACGACGTCAGGCTGTCCTAATATATAAACTTATAATAGGCTTACCATAGTGAATCAGCGCAAAACAGACAAAAACATGTTTTGGAAGATGTATTGACTTATGTAAATGTTGTTAATTTTAAACTAAAAAATACATTTCATTTCAAAATGTTTTCGTGCACATTGTATTTTCAATGTTCTTTTCTATCTACAGCATCCTGCACAGTTTACCTGCAAAAGCATTGTGGGATTTCTCCCAGGCCGTAGAGGGGGAACAGGAAGGGAGTGTTGCCGTAGCGACCCAAGCATCGCAGGAAGTGTTGCGTGGCCTTCAGTCCCTTCCTCTGTGAGGGTCTGCTGCGTCACCATAGCGATGGAGTGCAGGATGAAGTCTTGCAGGTTCTCAGTGAGCTTCTTGCTCTTCAGGAACTCACTAAATGGTTTCTCGGAGTAGTCTAAAATAAGGACAATTTTAAATCTGTTACAGTGTAAAAGGACAATATGACCTCCCACTAAGTATGCCAGGGAGTAAAAGATAGACTACTAGACTGAATTAATGATTTTTCAAAGAGTGTTATTATAGCATGTTGCCTAACACTGTAATAAAAAGGAGCAATTTACCTTATGCCAGTGAGACTAATATCACTAAAGACTAAATATCACTAAAGACAACATGAAACAGCTCTCGATTTGGATGGCCATAGCAGGCCATCCAAAACATAACATTGCGTAAAAAACATGAAAAAGTACATGAATAGAAGAAAGCGATTATCCACAAATTTTAAGGAATAAAATTTTTTTTGTTTAAATATTCTTCCAATATTATTATAATTATTATTATTATTATTTTATTTCTTTTTTGTTGAAATTTACACTTCATTTACATGCATTTTTAAATAGAAACGTACATATCACGATATTTATGTTTGTTAAAATGTATGTGACATTGTGATGGAGGAATTAATGTAGGGTGGGGCTTCATTATCACCGGCATTCGATTGGATCGTGAATGTTAGGCAATGATGTAATTGATTACTAATATTTCCCCCACCCACACAGACTCTTTGAAAAACTTGTTTTCTTTAAGAAAACTCATTATGAAACTAAATAGGTCATTACCTGATCTTAAATGTTGAGTTCTCACAGAGATTTCTAATATGACCTGAAATCTATGTACATGTGTGTGACAGATCTCTGATGCTCAATGTGGATCACAGAGCTGAAGGGAAACAAACACTAGGGGTCATACCCTGGTACTCCCTCTGGGTGTTGCTCAAAGTCCAGACAGAAGGTAAGAAACTTCATCAGCATGCGTTTCTCCACCACAGTCAGCTGCTTACTGGCAAACACATCAGCTCGCGAACACGGGACCTTGAGGAGAGGAACAAACAGGACGGAGCAGGTTAAAGTAGTGACTTGTGTATGTATTCATGCAAGTTTCCATAAGTAAAGCACACTACACACATTACATATGGGGGGGGGTGTGTGTGTGTGTGTGTGTGTGGGGGGGGGGGTAACAATAGTTGCTTATTAACAGCTTACCTTTAGCCCCTAAATTACTCACACAGATGGATTTTTGGATTTTGCATTACAATGCTGCATTTAGTGAAATGAGAAACACCTTTTGCGTCAATACTTTTATCAGGTACATTAGTAAATGGAAATGGATGAATCAAGCAGCAATTCAATTTAATCATATTATTTTAGCGAATTGCTCCGATACTTTGAATCAGGATGCCTTATATCAGAAGCTAAAATACAATGCACATGAGAAAAACATGAAGGATACAGAATTTTGGATTTAGACAGATAGATAGAACAAAGACAGACAGACAGACAGACAGACAGACAGACAGACAGACAGACAGACAGACAGACAGACAGGACAGACAGATAGACAGATAGATAGATAGATAGATAGATAGATAGATAGATAGATAGATAATAGATAGATAGATAGATAGATAGATAGATAGATAGATAGAGTAGATAGATAGATAGACAGACAGACAGACAGATAGATAGACAGACAGATAGACAGATCTATCATTTGTCATTAGAGATAAAGAACATTTTACATTTATTTTATACTGTTAGAATTATGTAAAAAATCTTCTCTATACCTGCTCCACTTTTCCATTTCTACAGGTGAGGATGCGGCTGATGTTCTTGAACTCTGCGTAACGGCTCACATTAGATTTGATGAGCAGATCCACCAATGCACCACGTGAATACATCAACTTTGAAGAGGGTCAAAGAGAAACACTATAAATTTCATTTCACCGCCTTCGAAGTTCATTTGAAGCTAGATGGCCGCCTGCGATCACTATGTGAGGGTGTTTTAGTAAGTCATTTTAATAGTTTGAAGCATCTATTCACACATGTAGGTGTAAACGTGAGGACAATTATGAAGCAATGTGTCAGATTTAATTTCAGTTGATGTCTTGGTATTAAAGCAGTTCTTGGTTTCCAATTATTTGCTCTTTATTTTAAACCAATACAAACCTTGGAGACAAGGTCGATGTTGAATCTGCGTCCTTCTTTTAACAACTTTTGATATGTTATCTTCTTTTCCACCCACAGGTGGATCTGCTGGGCTGCTGATTGGCTGCGGGCTCTTTCTCGTCCTGTGATTGGCTGGGTTCTGCAATCTCAGATGTGTGCTGCTCCTGATGCTCCTCATTCTGCATCTTACCATTGGATTCTGTGGCGTCATCCCCTGTACATGTGTCTTGACCCCTCTGTAGAGCCTCCTTTGGTCTCTTCTGATTCAGTCTCAGCATTCACTGGCTGACAGCTTGTCAATGGGGTCTTCGTTTCGTCTTTCTCTTCTTCCTCACTATAAAGAACGGGAAAATTCTATTCAATTCACATTTATTTTAATAGCGCTTTTTACAATACATATAAGTTTCAAAGCAGCTTTAAAGAAAATGAATGTGTCTACATTACAATTTTTTAGTGATCTGTGATCAGTCTGTGACTGTGTCTGTGTCTAAGTTATGCATTTCAGAAATGTACATATACAAATCACACAGGTAGATAATGTATTACAAGGCAGAAATTTAAAAGGCAACAAGCTCATTGAAGTATTGAATACATGTTGTTAACAAATAAAAAAATGAGTTGCACAATAAGTAAAAAAAATAAAAATAAAAAAAAACGAATCAAAATAATTATAACAAGAAAAGAAAAAAAGCATTTCCTTCTTGGTCTACATCCTGGCAGTCATTTTAAAATATTTCTCCGGCCTTGTAGACCAAGTTTGTACACTATGTTTGTACACTATGTTTGTACACTAAGTACTCATATGTTTTGATCCGGAGGTTGAACCCTCAAAAAGCATTTTTTTTTTTTCAGTCCATAAAAAATAATAATTCACAATTATTAGTGAATAACCTCATTTCAAAACATTTAGAGTTGGGTATACATTATTTGGATTGTATGAGGAATTGCATACATGTAAGCAACAGTGTAATTGTATTTATGAGTTAACTATTATTTTACTTATTATTAGTAGCATTTATAAATTATAATAGCTATTCATTATAAATTATTTCATTTATCTATTATTAATTATCTGCCATTTTAGCACTTTTCACACACAAAAAAAAGGTGTAGAATTTTACATTAGAAAGACGGAAATAGCATTTTATTGTCAAACGCACTACAATAATCTTTATTTACAACTTTGATAATTATTTACAGTGTACTTTAATCACTTTTACTTTAATTTGAATTAACTTAGAAGTCAATTCAAATAGTTTCTGTCATGCAGCATGTTTATTATTATTCTGGTTATTATGCTGATTATATGCTGCACAATACCTTAAAAGGTCCCCCAAAATATAATTGTGAAATTCATTGAAATTCAAAGAAAAAGTGCATTTAAGAGACAAAACATACAGGGCCTGCCATCATAAATGTGTGCATTTGGCCAATTTTGGACTGTGTGAGTTGTAAGTAAAACAATTATTGCTAACCTATGAATATTTATTGTACAAGTTCTCAAATTCACATCTACGCGCTCTCGAGTTTTGCTCCTAATTTACTTTCATACTAACCTGGCATAAGAGAAAACTTCTAAGTTGGAAATAGTGGAGTCCACGGAGCTGAGAGGCATCACATCCTCTCCCTCATCAATCAAGCTTCGCCATACTTGCTCCGACTCTGCGATCTGTACCTCCTGCTGATTCTGAGAACGCACATTATAAACCAAAAATCAACCCGTTGGCTAAAAAACACAAGTGACCCACATCTTAAAACTGCTAAAAAGTAAATCAGTTTTTTTTTGTTTTGTTATTCAGTTGGTACAATTCTCGGATACACATTATTTTAAGGTGTCCGTGTTACAGTGTAATTATACATTTAAGTACCGAGTAATAATTGACAACATGCACTAGGGTTAGGGATTAGGGTTAGTTGCATGTAATTATATTTATTACTAGACATGTAACAAGGACACCAAACTCTCATCAATTTATATTTGAGTGAAAAAGCTAAAATAATGACCTTATATTCCTCGATCCACGAGAGCAGGCCATTGAATGTGAAGCTTGCCCCAGTTTCCAGCATAGTAGTTCCTCCTGTAAAATGAAGAAAAAAAAAGTGTCATATATTCAACGTCATTCAAGTGTTTGTGTGCATCTGCTTACCTAAATCTCATTACATAGACAATGAGCATCAAATTCCACTTCACTTGAAGGTACAAAGCAGAAATAAGAAAATAGCCAAGCAATCCTTCAGAGTTTCAAGGAATCTTCCAGTCTAATAGTGGTCTTGAGTGGTACCTGTCCAAATGCAGAACGCTCTGTCCGACTCTGGAGCAGGCCGCCGCAATGACAGACTCGGTGAGGCCTGGAAATGAACACAGACAGAAAGCATTGTCACTGACCACCATTGCGTCCTCCTGCCCGACCTCTCTCTGAATTGAATGTTGTTTCATTCCATTTGCAGAATGCGCGCCGTTTCAAGCACACACATCGCTGAAATAGTGAAGCTGTACGACTGCTTTTACAATTACATTAACGCAAACAGCATTAAGGCTCGCTTGAGGCGTATTCACTGTAACTGCTGTGGATACATCCAGTTAGAAAACGCAACTCAGCATGAGGACATCGACACGGCTAACAATACTGTATTTCATTCAAGCTTTCATCTCCCATTTCTAAGTAAAGTCAGTCACTATGTTTTTCAGAATTCACACAGAGGTTGAACTGTCCGGTCAATTCGGTCACAATTTGAGCCTGATGAATCTAGACATCATCGTCCTGGAATATGGCTATGATGAGTCTATTAGGGTTAGAAGAACTGTTCCCAAACATATAACATGATAGAAATATAATAATTACTTGCAATAATGATCCAATCATAAAGCATTTGCCTATTTATATCCAAACAGCGATTTTTTTATATTATTATTTTTTAATAATAATAAAAGTGTTTGTTTGGTCGAACCGCACTGGTGGCTCAGGTGTGCAGTCATTTGTTCAGTGACAAATCAAAAATCATTTGAGAAATCAATAAATCAACTGAGAAATGGGAAAATAAATGGATAATTGAATTTAAGAATTCCTTATTTGCATAAATTATCAAATTACATCCGTTTATCCACGTTTATTTTATTTATCTACAATCAGCGCTTGATTTTTTTAAGATTTTTCAATTAATTGATCGGTTTAGCAGGGCAGCAATTAACACAACTCAGCAACTAAAAATTGAAATATTAAAAATTATTTTGAAATTGAAAATAATTGAAAGAAAGCTGATTTTTTTTTATAAAAACTTACAACTAAAATTACTAACTGTAAATAAATAAAAAACGAAAAGTAACTCTAAATGATAAATAAATAACTATAAAAATAATAAGATAATCATGTGTATATAATACAAATTAAAAGGAAAACTGAAAAGAATTTTTTTAATATAAACTATAGCATATAAATAATAAGAAAATAACACTGTTTCTCATTCTCAGTGGATTTAATGATCTATTAGTTGTTTTAATCAATTTCTCGTTCTACATACAAACCAAATATCTACTATTATAAAAACTATAGAAGAACAATGGAAGTGTCATGACTGTTTTTACACCGCACACGGTTTAATGAAACTGCGAGGAGCATGAATGTGCAATGACAAAGGCCCGCTGATGCTGCACAGCGTTTGGACAGTCATTTACAGTGAGTGTAAAACATTTCCCGGATAACTCGCTGACTATTAAAAATAAGTACTCGTACAAGCTCTAGCTCACACACACACACGCCAATGGATTCAGCTGGTATATTTACATGATGTTTGAGCTGAAGTTTACATAGTTCGCAAAGCCGCAGTAAAAAAGGGCGAAGGAACGCGTGGGGTCCCTGAGAGCAAGATTGAGCAGCACCAGGGCTGAAAAACAACTCCATTAAGGCACTGAAGCGTCCCTGTCCCTCCATCTTTCTTCTTCTTCATCTGGCCTTGCACAGCCCCCATCTCACACACACAATGGAAAAGTGATTTATTCCGAGCAGGCCCGTCGTATCTTCCCCAGCACTGGCTATTTCACTGATGGAGAATCCTGGGATCCTAGACACCCACATGCTCGCCTACAGTGTGACCAAAAACCCTCGTCCAAAATGTAATGGCATGATATTGATTCTCCCTGTTGACTTTCATATTATTCGTATATATATACAATATCTCACACACACACATATATGTGTGTGTGTGTGTGTGTGTGTGTGTGTGTTGTGTGTGTGTGTGTTTGTCTTGTTACAGTGAAATACACCAAATTAGTAAAATTATTTGAATACAGCTTGAAACATTTACTATATAAAAAAAAAAATATTACTAGTGTGAGGGCCTCTAATAATGAATCTTTATGGAGATTACAGTGACATTTCAAAAAGTCACCGAAACTGAAGAAACGTAATTTTATTTATGGAAAAGTATCACATTAACTCACATGCCTTTTTAAACAGATGCATATCAATTACGCACCTACCAGAACAGCAACGGTCTGAGGTGCCTCAATATATCTGTCCAGATAATACTGAGAGTTTTTAAAAAGTGTAAATAACCTCTCGCCCGCCATCTTTTAATGTCATTTATCCTATCCGGTATTGATTTTTTCCACATCATGTTTGCTAAAGACAAACATTACCTGCCATAAAGTTCTGATGCCACATAGACATACAGGGCGATAAATAATAGATTTGAGCTGGCAGGACTTTGATGACCGGGCCAAAGCCCGGAATGCTTTCAGCAGGAATTGTATGAAATCATAAATCACTCTTCATTTTAGAGAACATTCCAAATGGATTCTATCTCTGCACCTTGAAAGTCATTTTTCGGTTATTTATAGTCGAGGCTGAGGGAGCGAGGGAGGGATTGTGTGTGTGTGTGTGTGTGTGTGTGAGAAGGAGGGGGGGGGGGGCAGGTCACTTCTCTTAACACTCCACCCATTTATGTCACCCATCCCTTCTATCTATCTCTCTCTCACATACACACACACGAGATGCTGTTGTATCCTTTCATTCACGTCTGTGGGAAGGGTAGAGGTAAAGTTCAACCATAAATGAAAATTGTCATTATTTACTTATACTCCTAAAAATAAAGGTTCCAAAAGTTGTTGTTTATTTGTTTGTTTTTTTTGCAGTGACGCTTCAATACAATTTTGTTTCCCCAAAGAACCCTTTTCTACTATAAAGCCTTTTGTAATGGAAAGGTTCCATGGATGTTAAAGTTTCTTCATGGAACCATAGATTATTTTTAAGAGTGTACCCTCCTCCATCTGAACTGTATGACTTTTCTTTAGCAAGAAAAACAAAAAAGTAGAAATTCAGCAAATATTACGAGCTGCTTCTCTTTTCAATAAAAAAAGGACCATAAAAGTGGTCCATACATGTTTTGCTCTATTCCAATTCTTCTGAAATTCATATGATGCTCTTTGTGAGGAACAATACAAAATTGAATGGCACTAACTGAAAATCGGTCCCTATGCCATAGCTCTCAAATCTTCTTCAAATGTCAGTAGCTACATCTACATGCAACCAAATAATCCGTTAGTAATCGGATTGACGGCTCAATCGGACTGAAAAGCTTTCATGTAAACACCTTTATCGATCCCATTGAGCGCAATCCGAATGAAATTTCGATCGGATTGAAAGGGGTGGGTTTATTCCTTTTCTAATCCGATCAAGAGAACATGTTAACACTTGATCGGTAGCTACATCTACATGCAACCAAATAATCCGTTAGTAATCGGATTGACGGCTCAATCGGACTGAAAAGCTTTCATGTAAACACCTTTATCGATCCCATTGAGCGCAATCCCGAATGAAATTTACGATCGGATTGAAAGGGGGTGGTTTATTCCCTTTTCTAATCCGATCAAGAGAACATGTTAACACTTGATCGGCTTGAAAACCCGAAACTGAAAGGACTGCGCATGTGCAATGATGTAGAAATAGCGTAATGACGTATGATGTGCGGAACGAGCTGTTATTCCTGTTGAATAAAGTGTAATTTAAATGATTGTCTCGTCATTCTAAAATTCTCACATGATCACATGATTAGCATTCATGTAAACACTACGTTCGGATTCATCAATCGGTATAAATTCAGTCCGATTGAAACAAAAGTTGTGCATGTAAACGTAGCCAGTGTCCTCCACCTCGGTACAATGTGACTAGTAAGACCCACAACAAACCAATAGTGTTTGGCTTCACTAATGTTCTACATAGGGTGATGAATCCTGACTAGACAGTAGTAGCCAAAAGTGATGTCCGGAGATGGAAGGAATCAGAACCAGTTCTGTTGTTCCTTTGTCCGTTCTCGTTAGTTTTTTAGTGATTTCCTTTATCTTCAGTGTTATCTTCTGGTTCTCCGCATGTTTGCATCTCAGTTTATGTTAATATAAAAATCACTGCTGTGCTTATATCCAGCCTCAACTCATCCTTTCTTGCAACCGCTGCTGACAGAAGAACAGACCAAGAAGAGATTATAATGGATCTACCCAGCAGTCCAGCTTCTCTGCCTCACACAAGAGGATCGTTCACTCAAGGACCATTCCCATGAGTTTTTAGATCTGGCTCACCTGACCCACCCAAATAATTGCCAAAGCACTTTATTATGTTGGACTCAACACCTCCACGCACTAAGGCCAATCTGTCTGGGGATGGTCCTCGAGGGAGTTTAGCAGATTATGTGGAGTGGGTGCTTGTGCAATGCGACTCACCTCTCACAGTGTGCATTGCTGAGGAGTGAAGACCACCACATTGGACTCAGAGCCCAGCCAGCCTTCAGCCACACCCAATACAGATGATATTCCAGGGCCCACCGCAGACTCAGTGCCCGCACCGGCCCCAAAGCCAGAGCCCAAGTTAACACCGGCGGTCATTTTCGTCCTGGAGCTCGAGCCAAGCAGAGTCTGAACAGGTACGTGAGCTGGCACCCGACATCCATCTTTGAGTGGTATTCTAGTGAACTATGATGGCATTAGAGTGCAGCCTCTCCCATACAGCCACTGGGTGTGCTGTACCTGCCCCCAATAAAATGGTATGATGAATTGGATAATCATATCTCAAGGTCTCCAATGGTTCTGCTCAGCTCCAAGTCTTTCACTGCCGCTGGTTCCACCCAGCACCAAGTCTTCTTCATAGCCGTTGGGGTTCTGCCTAGATCCAAGTCTCCTTCTTGGCCGCTGGTCCCGGCCAGCCCCAAATTTCCCCCCGTCGCCAATGGTCCCACCCAGCTCCATATCTCCTTCGTCGCCGCTGATCCCGTACAGCTTCCCACTCCCTCCTCCACTGACAACCCCATTCAGTTCCTCGACCCCCCCGCCCTCCACTGGCGCCTTTCAGGCCTTCAGTTACTCAGATCCACCTTGGCCTTCAAGGTCTCCAGCTCCGCCCTGTTGTGTAGATCCCATAGCACCATCTCTGGCCTCCGAGCCCAGGACTTCTGCGACCAAGCAGACCTAATTGTCACCACTGGGGAAGCAACATTGCAATACACGCAAATGCATACACACCTCATTCATGCTCTCCATTTCAACACCCTGCCGTTTTCCGCTTTCTGAGAAGCGGGAGCACACGAGATCCCAATAGCACATGGACATGTTGAAATAATCCGTTCCCTTCAGTGTATAATAGGGATTTCATAATATCAGAATGTAAACTTAAAAGCAAAAGCGTGAAAAAATATATATATTAGGGAGTGGAAACGGCTAATAAGTGCTCCTCTGCCGCCATCTACTGGTTATAGTGGTAATTTCATCTTTTTTATTTTTAAATAAAAGCATTTGTTTCCCACGTGTTAATTTTCCTACATCTTGGAACTTTTAGATTACAAATTGGTAAAATCTTTGATAGATGAACAAATAATGTTGTTTTTGGTCATCACATTAAAAATAATGAAGCACTTTATTTTACAGTCCTGTTCCCCATCTACATACTATGTATAGTTGTTACAATAACTGGTTAATAACTAGGTACTAACCCTGAACCTACCCCTAAACCTTAACCCATGTAGTTACAGTGCACTTACAGTACTAGTAAATATAAGTTAAGTACACATAAGTGTATTTACATTGTACAACATTTAAACTGGATACTATAGAGCTTTGAAGTGCTGGAAAAGTGTGAAGCACTTGAAAGTCCTTGGAAAAGTGCTTGAATTCCACTCTCAAAAGTTTCTACGAACCCTGAAATGGAATACTGTAAAAACATTTGACTATTTCTGCCACAATACCATGGTTACAGTTAGCGTTGCTACATTAAATCCACGGTGAAAGTTGGCGATTTGTGAACCGAAAAGCCTTTAGCTTGTTCATTCATTGCACAACGTTTCTCCTAGGAAACCACGTCAGCGTGTTTGATCTGATAGCTATGGTTAATATCAGAGAATTATTAGTATTTGAATGCTTCTCAATAGATCTTGCAAGTTGCGATTGTGGCGAGCAGGATTGAGGTTCGAGGGTCATGAGAGAGCGGCGCGGTATCTCTCACGGAGGAGCGGAAGCATAAAAGGAGGAGCGACGACAGAGAAGATCGAGAGAGGAACAGGCCTGAGTTTATTTTGTGTTTTGTTTCTGTAGCCAGCAGTCGTCCGCGAGGGGCTGCTGGCTTAGGCTATACTTTCATTTTGTATTTGTTTATTTATTTATTAAAGTCTTTGAATGTTCCGCGCGGTTCCCCGCCTCCTTCTTCCCATAACATCTAACCTCGTTACAGCGATGTTATTAATACTG
The DNA here is from genome assembly GCA_033366665.1 of Phoxinus dragarum. Classification (NCBI taxonomy): domain Eukaryota; kingdom Metazoa; phylum Chordata; class Actinopteri; order Cypriniformes; family Leuciscidae; genus Phoxinus; species Phoxinus dragarum. The sequence continues at coordinate 13,785 of JARPMJ010005036.1, forward strand.
TGGCGAATTCAAATGCTTTCTCTCTTGATCTCCCAGCACTGTGTAATAACGCTGTCGCAGCACAAATGAGTAGGCACCGGTTTCTTTCCGTTTTCGTTTAGTTTCTGTTTGATGCTTCTCATTTGAAACAGACATGAGCAGCTCTTATCAGTTGGGAAATGAGTTGGTGGCACTAGTGCGACCTCTAACAAAATGTAGTCACACCAGCAGGAAAAACGATCGCAAAATGCGGACCATTTTGGCCACAGTCTGGAACCCTGAGACTATATAATTATATTGCAGTCTTTTTAAATATTTTATAATCACTAATCTATATAAAGCAATTTCAGTTTGTTTAAGTGTGCAGCCCCATTTATCTCTTTACTTTTACATTTGATTCAATTAATTATTAGCTTTTTTTATCAACTCAAGAACCCCATTTTGGGAAGCCCTGCCATACAAGAAAGAAACGTTGAGCGATGTTGAGCGATGAGGGTGAGTAAATGAAGATGTTATTTTCCATTTTGTCAGGTAAAGTTTCAAATAAGAGTATCAAAGATATATAGAAATTAAAAGGAGAATGACAAATCTAATTCAAAGTTGACATGAAATCAAAATTGACACTATTTAGTTTGTTACTGCACATTACTAGTCTTCTGGTGAACAATTAAACCATGCAAGTTAATACACAAAAAAAATGTAGTCGTGGTAATATTTAATCACAATCTGAAGATTTGCTTCCACTCTGGAATGGCGTTCCCTCTCTGATGACGTCAGTTTGATGCCCTCTATTCAATAGGCTATTCAGTGTTGTGGTGTATTCACCTGGAAATACATCACAACACTGAAGTAAAGTCGGTTGCAACTTCCGGTTCGGGGGGAATTTAATTAATAATTCACAAATATCATTTTAAAGGTTGTACCATATCAAATGTTATGGTCCCCAAACAGACATTCTACTCTGTACATTTGCAAGTACATGTCAACTTATTCTAACCCTAACAGTCTACTAATACTCTACTAACACTCTGAGAGTTATAGACATGTAAGTGCAACATTACTAATAGGCCTAGTCAACAGAATGTGTTAAAGGGACCATCAAAATAAAGTGTAAATTTGTAATCTAGATGCATTTTCTATAAAGCTGCTTTGAAACGATATTGTGCAAAGCGCCATTCAAATCAACTAACATTGCCATTTGTAAGCCAAACTAATGAATTTTTTTCTACATTATATCACCGACATGTTTGATTTTATGCCTCCCCCAAAACATTTTAAAAATGGATTTGTAACTTTTTTTTAAATCATGTTCATCAATGATGTATATTTAAGTCACTGCATGAATTGCATTTATTATCATTTTTATTTTTTATCAATGTCATGTCACTGACTAAAAAAACAACCTGCAATATTACAGTATGCATCAAAAACAAAAACACACAATGTAAATGTATGTCCACTTAAAATTAATTCCAATGTCAACATTGGCCTAAATGAAATCTAGACACAGATGTCTAACAGACAAGCATAACGTTTCAAAGACATAAACCTTGTTACAACGATCACTGACAATCTGCAAGCAGTCTGTGTGACTATGACGCCCATTGGAGGTCCAACTAACAATCAATTCCACACTAATGCTCAAGGGCCATGAGAAAATCAATCACCTGAAAAGAGCATGGGGATATCTGTGAAGGTGTTCTGTAATCACATGACTGCTAATAGAGGCTATTCAAGCTAAAGGCACATGGGGTCCAAACATGATGAATAGTTACATTAACCCGGGCTCAAAGAACGGGCCAGTGAAATGGCTGGCTTGTTTTCTTCATTGCTGCTCTATTAGCGGCAGGTGAGGCCACAGATCTGATATGAGATGAACTAAACGTGCATCTCAGTCAGGCCTGTCAGCCAATGATTGCTTAGCCTGTAATGATGCTCAGTCGTTGTCTGCATCCTTTAGCCTCTACAGCTGCTGTGCGAGGGCTCTGATGTGCTTCAGCGAACATTTATCATGAAATACTGCTAAATGCAGTTACCTTTTGGACTTCTACCAGTTGGCGCAATATCTTTCTGTGCATTAGCGCATCTAAAAGTGTTGGGTACGTGTAGTGGCAGCTCCAGAAAAGAGCGTATAAATCTTATTGGTTGATGAGTGTTTGACAGACTCACTTATAAAAAAAAAATTTGTGATTGAAAAAAAGTTTAGGCAGCGGTGTGAATAGCTACATAGAAATACATTGTTTTGATTCATAAGACTAATGTTGCTCGTGTAGAATTATCTTTATGCATGGTGTTTAAATAGGCCTTGACCTTCATCTGATGTATGTGAACTTAATAAAAGAGATTCAAAGGTGAGCTTCACAAAAATTTTAGGACTCATTATTATATACATAAAAAATAATGAATTCTATTTTTTTGGACCATTGATTTTAAGCACATTTTCAACCTACATTCTCATTGACATCTGGATTATTTAGTTTCTCGTATTATTCTTGAGAATTCTTCTTAGATTTTTCATTGCTGCAATGATGTACTTTTTTTCTAGGGCAGTCAAGCGATTAAAATGTTTAATCTAATTAATTACAGGACTTGCTGATTAATCAATCTAATAATCGCTAATTAATCGCACATTCAATTTGGCAGTGAAATTACCCCCAAAAGATAATTTAAAGTCATTATTGTGTTAAATGAGAAAATCATCAAATAGACATTACAAAAAGCAGTATTAGAAATAAACATTTTATTTGATTTAACATAGAATTTATTACAAAAAAATTAAGGGCTACAAGGGTCATGACTTTTTTTTTTCAGAAGCTGCTACTGAATTGGTATTTAGATATATTTACAGACCAAAACAGTTTGGTTAACAACATTCTTTAAAATGTCATCTTTTATGTTCCGCAAAAGAAAGAAAGTAATATAGGTTTGAAACAACATGAGGGTGAGTAAAGATAATAAAATTAATAAACAAAAAAACATTTTTGGCCAATCTATCCCCAATATATATATATATATTTTTTTTTATTATTATTTTTTTTATTAAATTAAATCATATTCTAAATAAGAAAGTAAAACTGCCAGTAGTTGGCGGTAAATGTCTAAATAAGTAAGTAATTTAATCATTAATTAAAATTGATTAATTCAAACAGCTGACTCATTCAGTTTATTAAGTAAATATGTGTGTTTGACTTTTATTAACTAAAGTTCTCTTCAGCCCTGTCAGTCATCTGCGCCTCACTCTCGTCACGTGACCGGCTCTTCTGCTTTTCTTACTGGAGCAGACGCGCCTCACTTTATAACTGTAGTGTCCATTGTCCAACTGAACTAAAAAAAAAAATATTTCTACTAAAATGCAAAACGACAGTGGGGGCAGTAGGCAAGTAATGTAATCGGTGTAAGGCGGAACACCGTGGCCTGTAACTACCACTGCTACTATACTATGTACATTCTTAAATTCAATCCTGGTAAATCTCGTCACCAAGAAATCATGTTCGAAACTAAATGAAATGTAAGATTGTGGCGCTGGACTGCAGGTATTAGGGGTTGCACAGACTAGTCGACTATCCCTGACGCTTTAAGCTCGATGTCGACTAGTCGCTGATCATGGTCTATAGATGGCGCAACAGGACCAAGAAATCTTTAAAGTCCACTTTTACGTTTCATTTCCAACAGTTATGCATAATCCGAGAGCGCTCAACAATATAGATGCATGTTTTAAACAACTTACAAGTAAGTTAATTGCCGTTCTAAACTAATGCACTGCTGCATTGTAACGCACACACATACAGACAGTAGCTCTCACATCACGCACACACACATACTGTGCACAAGGCAACCCGCGTTCAAGCCTCAGCACGAGGTTCAGGCCTATTGTTCATTAATGATGTCATCAGTGACTAGTCGATGTCAACTCAAAGTTGTTCAAATCTGAAGTCGTTCAATCCCTAGCGGGTATGGTGCAGGGATGACATCAAAACCCGGAAAACTGATTCACCGCTGGTTCCCTCGAGATTTTCCAATGGGGTTTTTTTATAATGGAAGCAGGAAGAAAATTTTGAAGCAGTTAGCTATGTTTACTTTTGACCGTACGTTTCTAATAAGTAACTAGATAAGACAGTTTGGGGGTGGTGACGAGTGTGTGTTTATGTTGTAGAACAAACCATCAATGTATCAAGTTATTTTTACCACAGGCTTTATTTTACACATACTCATAAATTGAAAAATTTATAAAAATGTATAAAACCCCATAAGAAATTCTCAAAGAAACCAGCGGCAAATGAGTCTTCTGGGTTCTGACGTCATCCTTGCACCACTTATTGCACATCATTTTACAAATTTTAAAGCGGGATATTGTATAACTGGATAATTTTTAGTTAACATGTTTGCTATTGCCACTGCATGGGATCATGAGAATATCAAGCTTTATATGAACAGGTTTGCAGCAGGCCTTCTACATTATGGCGAGAAGGTGCTACAAAATGTGTACATGAGACATTACAAATTATTCAAAATTTTGCCAGAAAAACAATAATGTGGAAGATACAGTGGGAAACTAATTCACAGGTCAAACATTATTTATCTGGTTACCAACATGTCAAACATTTTTAGCTTGAAACTGGCCACCTTTTTTTTTCTTCTGAAAATGATTCCTGCAAGCTCAGCAAGCAATGCAATTCCATTTCAAAGGAAGCAGGACGCGATGCAAGGTTCACACTTGTGCTCCCTATACAATTACAATTATACACAGATTGCACGTATGACCATTTACAACATATGTCAGTAAGCCGTTGATAGGACCGTCACATAATAAAGAAATGAACAGTGCCAAGTTAAAGTGTAAAACACATATCTGAGCCTTTTTAGACAGTCTAAAGTTGAATAATTATTTTAATAGTTTATGCATTTTTAAAAATGTGTATTCATAACTTCAATGAAACGATTCATATTTGACCAAATAATGATACCAGACAATACTAAATAATTGTTAATAAATAAATTGAAATATCAATACACAGCTGCAGATTATGGATTTTTCAGTTTACTAGTTTAATTATTCAATATCACAAAGCAGAGCAATGCAATGCTGAACTATATTCTGCAGATTTGTTCCTCATCATCCTAACATTTTGATGATCTGATGAACTTCCATTGTATGGACAAAAAAATAATAATAATTGAGTAACATGGGCCATGTTCAAACAGCAATAGAACGTGGTTGTCAGTCCTGTATTGGAGTCCTTAATATAGTTACGGTGGCAATCGCATTAACCAAACTCACACCGTACATTTTCAGGACTCACAACCACATTCTTGGAAAACCCCCACTGTGAACGAAACTGGACTGGACAACTCTGTCACATCATACAGTGTGTTCCAGGTTTTCATGTGTGGTTTCGCTTTTTTTAGGGAACAGTCACTTTTCTCCACTGGAGCTGCTCACATCAGGTTTGTGTTTTATTCACTGAGATACAAATATTTGACGGATGAACTCGCGGCTCAATTGGACTCTTGTCGTGTAAAAAGTGATGAGGCTTCTCAGTTTTATGGATATCACCATCTTTGATATTACTTAGGTCACTGTTACTAATGTTACTAATAAGAGAAAAGGGCTTGACTCCCGTTGCATGTTCATACAGACAGTATTCGAGACGCTACTGTAAGTTGCTGTGTGAACGGGACATTTCGAGACTCACACCTGTAGGTAAATGTGGTTGTCAATCCCAAAAACAGTGTGAAAATAGCAATGGGAGAGTAAAATGACAGAATTTTTCATGTTTGGGTAATCTATACCTTTAAGCTACACAATATATTGGCAAATAATTGATGGACTCTGATGGAGTCAAACTTGATGGAGTTTGACATTCTATGAGTTTACATTGCCTTAGATTTACAGTAAAACTGATATTGATTTTCTACAGCCGATACAATGCAGATTCTTTTTGTTGATGTGTCCAATAAGCAATATGGAGAAACTACTTTTAAAATGGTGTTTTTTTTATTTAATAATGACTCAATAACTAAACAATCATTAGCCTACAACAATAAAATGTGTAGCCCAATTAATCATTTCTTTTTATTATAAAATATTTATATTTGTTATTTAGAGGATCACAAAATTTTATTTTCCTCTTTGTTTTGGGCCTGGTCCTAAATGTTAAGCTATGCAATTTTTTCACATTTTAGAATGAATGGCTGCTCAGAAACATAATCCAACAAAGACATTCAATAAGTAACTTTACTTGGGAATAACAATGTTGGATGCAAGACCCAATTGAGATCCAAATTGTATTGTTAAAAATTGTGGAGAATAATAGGCCTATGTAAAACAATATTGGCACAAAATCTTTGTCAATATATGTGTAAAAAATAGCTCTAAAGCCGCGTTCCCACCGAAATTACCCAGAACAGTTTGTCCCAGGAACTTTTTCCCCCCAGACCTGTTGCTTTTCCACCGCAGTCTAAAGTACCATGAAGATTAGGCAAGTTAGTCCGGTGACGTAGGACTGCACGCACCACAACAGATTTTAAAAAATGTTGGTTGAAATTAAATGCTGTATGGAGTCAACTAATCAAAATGCGGCATGAACTCAACCAATTCAGCATCAGCGACCAAAGGGGCTTTCGCGACGGGTAGTTCTAGGAACGTTCAAGTCCTCCTGGGAAGTTCGTAAGCACGATGTGGAAGTCGTGTTTACGACAACCAGTACGTTCAAGTCACTTTCGTCGGAGTAAGATGGCTGAGTACTTTCTCTTAATTAATTACACAAAAATACAGCGAGGTTCTTAAACTCTAGTTCTAGAAAATGAAGAACAAAGATTTGCATAAGGTGTGCTTTGGTTTTTTATGTTTTTAGTTAATTTATGAAGCCACTGCAAACTTTATTGTTACATATTACATTGTTATTTTATAATGCTATCATATTCTGTCCAGGCAATTGGCTTAAGCCGCGTTTCCACCGAAATTACCCGGAACAATTTGTCCCAGGAACTTTTTTTGCCCCAGACCGGTGGCTTTCTGCGTTTACACCGCGGTCTAAAGTACCGGGAAGATTATAAACTGCGCGCAACTGCTCCTCCCAGTCTGCGACGGACAGTAATCAGTTTTGAGCGCCACATTTATAATAAGTATGGAGGAGATTCAAATTGTGCTGTAGTTGTGTTTGTGATGTATTGCGGACATTGAATGTGAGATGGCTGGACGAACGCGCAGAAAATTTCCTGTTACACAAATACGCTTAATAAAGCCTGAATCTCGTCGTCGGGTCCAGCTGTGTTTTTTTAAAAAAACATTTAATTTCCATATTTGCAGACAGACAACTCTTAATACATGAAGCCACGAACCGCAATAGATTTTTAAAAATGCTGGTTAAAATAGAATGCTGCGTTGAGTCATCCAGTAAAAATGCGGTGTGAACACAACCAATCAGCATGTTCAGCGCACAAGTCCCACCCCCGAAAGTTCCTGAACTTTGAAAAAGTACTACCTCGCCAGCAGGGACTTTCGGAGGGGGAAATACTTACCCGGAACTTCATTTTAGACCCTGGTTCCTGCGGTGTAAACACACCGAGTACCAGCCCAAAGTTCCTAGTTCCTGGGGAAAGTTCCCGCGGTGGAAACGCGGCTTTACTGTGCTGTAAATAGAAAAGCCTGACAAGCTAAATACCTTGTATTGTGGTATTCCGCCATGCCCACAACTCGTAAAGATCGGGGCTTAGAGAAAATCCCGAGCTTCCCACTGGTATTTATTTACGACATTGTGGTGGCGTTCAAGTGCGTTCAACTCGTAAATACAAAATATATACGAGATGCCTTAAACGCACCATTACCACCAGGGTGGATCCCCGAGAACTAATAGTTCCCATAGGAACGTCTTCCTGGTTGCATTCGCACCGCCAGTACACACTCAGGAGTGACGTAAGCCGCGCTTCTTGTTGTGACTTTTATTTTGACGGCACGGCGGGCCTTTATTTTGATGGCGCTGAGAGCACCAGAGCCTGAGCAAACAAACAATGCTCGCATTCTCCGTGTTCATTAACTGTCTAAAACGTTATTAGATAGAACTGTTATACACAGAAAATTAGACAGTAATGGAAAGTTATTAGTGTATGCCGTGTGGTTGATGTCCAGTGTTGCTAACTGAGCAGAAATACATTAATCATGTTTCGCTTGGTCCCCTCAAAGTTGCGTTGGCATTTCTCCTCAGCGTAAAGGTTGAGAGGCCCATCTATCACTGTTTTCCATGTTCGTAGAGTTAGTTTGTGGAGTAAATATATAGGCTATAATCGGTGTGTTTACACAGCTTTTTAAAAAATAGTTTTGCGTGCCTTCGACCAATCGGCGTACACTAACGTCACGGATAGTTCCTATAGTGCTGGTTTAGACCCTACTCTGAAGTAGGAGCTAAATTAGTTCCTCCAAAAGAAGTTCCTACTACTAAAATCGTTCCCAGTTCCTGCGGTTGCGAACGCCAAAATCCGAGTACTTCCGCCAATAGTTCTAGGAACTATGAAAAGGTTCCTCCGGTGCGAAAGCCCCTAATGATATGAAGCGCTGAAAGTTACTCGTCACAGGAGATTTCGTCTCTTAGCAATTCTATTTGCCCTTTTCATCGCATATCTTATATCTCCGTTATCATATAAATCCCACATCACACAACAAAAACACAGCTCTGATGATCACTGCGTCCTCCATTCTCAAGTAGTTCACGTTGTTGAATGGCCCAAGAGGAACCACCCTGGTGGCTAATTCCTAAAAGCCCGTAACTCGAGTGTTTTTAAACGTCCTTTATACGTAATTTCTTAGGTTAATTTTGGAGTATAACATATACAGAAAGTTGAAAAACATATTAGATATGCATTCTGTAGACATATAAAAGTATTTGTGATACAAAAACAGATTTTTGGAGTCATCCATTGAACCTGATCAGCTCCAGACACCGCACTACACCAACTGCAGCAAAATACCCTGAAGCCAGGGGGAATTTCAGTTTGCTGTTTTGTTCTTGATTATTCTATTTCACTGTGGGCCTTTGAGCCAAACAATATGAAAAAAAAAAAAAAATGAAAAGGTCCACAGGCATCTGCTCCCACCTCAGCCGAGCCTGAGAGTCGACTCTCTGGGGGACAGCCGGGGTCAGGTGCGAGTTCACCAGCTGACGGGGCGCGACCGACGGGAACGCAGTCCTTCACACAGTCAGAGGGTCTAGCAGGCATCATTATGAGGGGCCGCAGTATTCATTAACAACTGCTCCCTGTCCATATCCCCATTTGTGCCTGTATCCAGCAGCAAAAAACGGGGGGGGTAACTAGGGAGTCTGGGACAAGCACGCTTGTCTGAGCAACCTTGACACGGAACAGAGTCTGAGCAGAAATAGTCCAAGCTGTGAGTGTCCCCGTGTCACCGGTTGCCTTGGGACCAACTGGCTCTGGTGGTTTTGCATGAGCGGAACCAGAAGTGGGCCAGATATATTCATTTGCACACCATCAATCACAGCACGAGAACGTTGCTCTTAGCAATCGCACTAACCCCTCTTTTCTTTTTTACCCATCTACCTTTCCTCCCCGTTGTGAAGAACAATGCCCTGCACCGGGGAGAAACTTCATCTCCCGCTGGCTTCGGCACTGTCCTGAGGATCTGGCCTGCATATAAACACACTTCTGTGCTTTTGAATCAGGACACAGGAGGAGAACGAGGACAGTATCATTCCAGGGGACTCGAGCTGCACCACACAGTCCAGTAAAGTATCCGAAGCACAAACCTACAATTCACTGCTGGGTTTGAAGCAGGTCACAGAGTCAGGGTCAGCTCCAGTTCCGTTAAACTACAAACTGGTTTATGTGCACTACTTTAAAGCACTGCTGCACTCAAAGTAGGGCTAAACTCTAGACCAGGCCAGGGAATGTTAAACTAGGACTGGCCACTGTGAAACTCAATGTTCATTCTGGGTTCTGGTTTGATACCTGCAAATTCACAGATTACGGTATTGCAAATTGCTTTGAATAAAAAGTGTCTGCTAAATAACTTACTACAATACTAAAACTGACTTTGACTTCAGTCATCAGAAATGATTAGATCTCTTTAGCTTGAAGCAACATTTTATTAAATTTTATTAATAATACTTAATGATAATATTTTTGCTTTTAGGCCTAACGGGCAGTGAAGAGAGACAATAAAGTTGTTATTAGGCTAATTGTAATAATATTTGTTGTAAATAATATGTGTGCATAATAATAATAATATTAATTGCCATTTGCATCAGATTCTGAGAAATTTCAGATGTTTTTATAATGACAATAGACAGATTTGTTAATAAAATTATTAATAACCAATTATAATTATAACAATAATACATTTCATTATAAATATTTTTATTTGCCACTTGTATCAGATTTTGAGGATTTCAGATGTTTTATAAAGTCAACAGACAAAAAAATAGACATATTAATATTTGTAATAATAACTGTTGGAAATAAAAAGTTCATAATAATTATTATTATTATTGGCATAAGATTTAGAGAATGTCAGATGTTTTTTATATTGATAAAAGACAATACAGAATAAAATTGTTATTAAAATTATTAATAATAATACATGTTCTTATTCTTAGCAATTTGCATCAGATTTGGTGAATTTCAGATGTTTTAGCCTATACAGTCAATCGACAAAAAATATAAATAAAATTAGAAATATAATTACAGTTTTTCTGAATTGCTAAACTCAACTCCATTCTCTGAACCACACAGCCTAAACCAATATGTTGAATAAATCGCTATTTCTGCCAAATCTTAAACAAGTTCAGGCAGTTAGACACTGTTTGCAAATCTCCTGCACTCTTTTTGCAAAACTCTAAACACATTCTCACTCATTAAAAAAACACATATTATCACAGTGATAAATTTGTGTCGCAAAACACTAAACACAAGAGGTAAAAGGTAAACACAACTGCAACAGATGTTGCCATCGTCACACACAACCATTCTAAATGGTTCTCACTTATTTCTAATGATGTGATCAAACCAACTGTATGAAATATGAGCCAGATCAGACGCTGAATGATGATACGAACAAAGATGGAAACAATCTGAGGGAGAGAGGAGGAAGAGGACGAGGACGAGAAAGAACGAGGTGTGGACAGTGTTGTCAAGGCTGGATGTCATGTGTCAGACTAGAAGGTTTTCCCTTTGTGAGACAACTGTGATGTGGACAAAGTCCTCAGGCCAGCCAGCAGGACGACATGATTTTGAAGCAGAATCAATCTCTCCTTGACCTTGATTTTGCAATTGCACAACTTACAGTATTTGAGTGTACCGTAACATGCTTTTCATTTAGAGTTTTATTTGATCTTCTTGGATTTTGCAGTTGGACTGCTGTATTTTTACAGTATATGCAAGTGCTGAATATACAGACATTCAATAGGCCTACTATTCAATATTCAGTACAATACTACGGTATACTTGCAGTGCATACAGTATTCAAAATATTCACCTTACTCGGTTGCAATTACTATCGTTTTTTTATGTAGGCTAATTGACCATTCACAAAGACCCGCCCCCTTTCATTACTGTTGCTATGTCCGACAAGCCACGTCGCTCTCAAACAGTGAAAAATACATTGCGGAGCAGAGAGGACACTGACCGGTAGACAGGACAGAGCAGGTTACGGTTGATATGAAACAAAGTCTCAACTTTCAAATTTGGTCATTTTTTAACGAAATTTAAACAATAAATACCGTTTTGTGGCTCTTTAATGTGTCGTGACAGATCGCTGTAAAGCCTCTTAAAGCTGCTCGTGAACCGATCATCTCTTCCTTCTAGTTCATGTATAGCATCAAATAAACATGAATGAACATCAGAAGGAATGTTTTAACCACTGAAAACCGTCAGTACCGTATTTCAAGTTCAAATCTTCCAACGTTAATCTACTAACTCTTCTGACTGCTATGTCGGACAAAAATGGCGGATTATGATTGGTCAGATCGGCTGTCAATCAAACTCCCTGCGAAGGGTCAATTGCAAAAAATGTTGACTGTATACAATATAGCTAATTGTTTTTCCGTAACGTTCTGGATGCTGTGTTCTCCATTTTTTGATGTATAGTGTCTAATGAATTATCTATTGTGCTTATTTTATTGACTCGTGTGTATGATCTGAAAGCATTCTTTGATTTTGAGTTCCGGTAAAATGGCTTTGAAGCAATTGTTTGATCAATGGTTTTGTGATTTAGTTTGAAAATTTGGATAATTATTTTTTGCATGTTGAAATTGTTTCCCTTTTGAGGGTGATCAAAAATGCGTTGTTTCGTGTGTGTACCTTTAAATCCAAATGAGCTGCTGCTCCCGGCACAGAGGGCAGAGCTTCAAGAGCGAGCGTGTGTGTGTGTGTGTGTGTGTGTGTGTGTGTGTGTGTGTGTGTGTGTGTGTGTGTGTTAGCAGCTCCGATTACCTCACGCAGACAGGCACTATATATCAGAAACTGTTCTGCCTTTTATGTTCAAACTGGAGTCGGACAATGATGGAGAGACTCAAGAAGAAGTGACAACATGTAGAATGTTTAACATCCAACAGGACGTTTCTGAATGGTTAGTTGATGAATTTACGTTGCTGATGTGGAGTTAACTATCTTCAAGTCATTGATTAGCATATTCTGTCATGATAATCTATAAATCACTCGTGTGGGAACTGTTGTAAGATGCCTACAGAGTGACATGATATGTGTGTCATATTATATTGCATGTGAAAAGACGGATGCGACAGCATTAGCTTGAACTCTCAAATGTGCTTTACTACAACAACTCTTCCTCTTCTCAACATGGACTGCGTGTTCCCGGGGGCGGGGGTTTATGTAAATTTTAGGGTTAGTATAGTAACCCAGGAGGAATGTTGTGTAGTCCCCACCAGCCGTTTGTTGCAGTCCTTAAAAAACTATTTCTTTAAAAGCAAATATTTCCCTTTGCTTTGAACTTTGAGCGTTGCAACTTTGCAGATGTTGTTTATGCTCAAACAGCAACATTACACACTAACTAAAGTTAGAAAAGTGAAATCATAATCAACCACCCCTTTAATGTTTTGAGAAAATTGATAAAGGTTTCAAGACATGTGTCTTAGCAATTGTGAAAAACTGTAATATTTTAAATAATAACTGTTGACACCTGTTGGAAATAACAAGTGCTCATAATAATAATAATTATTATTAATATTTGCATCAAGTTTGGAGAATTGCAGATGTTTTTATATTGACAATAGACAATAAACAGTTGTTATTAATATTATGGTCACACACTTTAGATTATGATTCTCACTACTAACTATGACTTTTCCCTCAATAAACTTTTTAATTTTTTTCTCACATTTTTTTACGGCTTATTAATAGGTAGTAAGGTAGGCTAGTTTAGGTATTGAGTAGGATTAAGGGATGTAGAATATGGTCATGCAGAATAACGCTTTAATATGTGCTTTATACGTACTAATAAACAGCCAATAAATCCTAGTAATATGCAATACTATAAGCAACTACTTAATATTGAGCCATGCTGATATTGCTTCAGAAAGTGTCTCTTCAAAAACGGCCAACTTCAGATTTAAGCAACGAATTAAAACAGAATGTCACTCAAGTATTATGATCCACAGTTGTGAAGTAACTAGACTAAGGAATGACAGTGACATACAGAATGAACACAGTGAAGAAACACAGTGAAGTCAATGTTCCTCCATCACCTTCTCCAACTCATCTGTGATTCAGCAGCTCTTATTCATGGCCAGCCTGTCACACGCTATTCTGGAATTTATTTTCCTCTATCTTTCCGTTTCCATACAATCACACATTTTAACAGTGAAATGACTGTCAAAAGAAAAGAAATACATAAATCCTGTTCCTCATCATTATGTCAAAACACACATTAGCTTTAGCGTTCATATGTCGCTATGTCTGTAGCAAAACACAGAGACTGTCATCCTACACCCATTTCCCATAGCGAAACCGGGCACAAAATACACGTCTGGAGAGCCACCCATTAAAAAATCATCATATTAATGTAGGCATTTCGTACCTGTTCCGAGAATGACAACATCAAATTGAGATGGGAGATCCTCCGCAGCCATCTTGAAACTACAGATTATCACGTGACACGCTGTAGCGTGACGTACACTTCATGTTTTTATAAAATACCATACAGGAGCCATAAATGTACTCAGTCTGTTTCTAAATGAACGGCATATTCTAGAACAAGCATTAAAACTTATTCTCGGGTATTAATGTCATGTCTCATATTCTTTGATTTCTCGTGTATCTTGGCTGAAAACCCTGCTGATTTTTAGTCTAACTTACATCTGAATAATAAATACGAATACGACGAAGAATACACTGCTCATGTTGTTAAAGTGTTTATGTTTTACAACTGTAACAAAACAACTAGCCTACTACGCAAGTAGGCTAATCTATCCAAATAAAGTAATACTACAGGTGAAACTCGAAAAATTTGAATAACGTGCAAAAGTTTATTTATTTTCATTCATTTATTTCAGTAGCTAATTAAACTTAAAAGGTGAAACTACTATATAGACTCGTTACATGCAAAGTGAGATATTTCAAGCCTTTATTTGTTATAATTTTAATGATTATGGCTTACAGCTTATGAAATCCCCAAATTCAAAATTAGAATATTGTAAAAAGGTTTTCATATAGCCTAGCCATAATCATCAAAATGATAACAAATAAAGGCTTGAAATATCTCACTTTGCATGTAATGAGTCTATATAATATATTAGTTTCACCTTGTGAAGTTGATACTGTGAACTTTTGCGCCATATTCTAATTTTTCGAGTTTCACCTGTAAAATAGTGAAGAAAGTTCAAGTTTTTACAGTTTAATTAATTGTCTTTAATTCACAAAATGTGAACCGATGAAATATTCCATTATCTTTTTAAAAACTGGGAAGTTCAGAGTGTTAGATATGGGGAAAACGAAACTTTTTTTTTATATTCGCTGATGGCTTATGTTCCCAGCTGCTGTCAACAACATAATATTGTTTCTTCAAATAGCAGTAGTTGGGAAGAGGTGTTAATGATGAGCTGTCAAAATATACCTCCTGGCTCTCACAGCCACTGACAGCCAGCTATCAAGATGTATTTAAACACACACACACACACACACACACACACACACACACACACACACACACACACACACACACACACACACACACACACACACACACACACACACACACACACACACACACACACACACACACACACACACACACACATAAAGACATCTAACTGTTCATTATTAGAGATATAATATATATATATAAATGCAAGAATAGGCTACATTTAGAACTTATGAGAAAAGAAATTAAAAGAAACAGTCTAATGCAAAGTTATTTTAAAAGGTCGTTTTGAAGCCTGTGACAGCTTTTTAATTGAATTATAATGCCTTCACGTGCTATCTGAATTATCATAGCCTAAATATAGGAGTTTCTAAGAGTTTAACCAGGAGTTTTTTAGTTAAAAATTGGAAATTAATCATCTCTTAAGTCGTATTTACCACTGAAAGCTCAGGGATAATTTTGATACCCAAGTTCCGAGATGGGCGGGCCACAAACTTGAAATATGGCGGTGGGAAGAACGATTGCTGCTCTGATTTGATTAATTTTTTCCACAACAGCTACATCGCCTTGTCTTGTCATTAAAGTAGTGCATATTCATTGTTTTATACACTGCGAAAATAGCCTGCATTTGACAGAAATTCCAGGATCTTATAGCAAGCTGACTATTTAAGTAGTGTGTTTATTGTTATAGTTGTGAATGAATGGGACCGTGCTATATAAATATCTTTTTTACTTTAATAAGATTTCCCTAATAAATAAGCCATGATAAACCTTGGTGTCCTTCATGATTCCTGTTCTTTCCAATACAAGGCACTTAAGTTGAATGCGTCGAAGTGCTTCAGAAGTGGGAAGTAGGACATTTTCGAAAGCATGTAAAGGCAGCATTAAATTGGGACTCTTGTAAAGAATACCTTTTTTTCTAATTAATGACCCCTGTTTGATTATTATATCATACAAATGCTTATTTTTCTGAATCTTGTTCATCTAGGTGTAATGTCCTGTCCATAGACCCCACCAGCCCCACATAACATCCATCGTCGCGTTGCTGCATCCAGAGCCCAGCCAGCCATCAACCCCAATCATGGATTACAAACCAGAGCCCACCGCAGACGGGATAGCTTACGCCAGCCACGAATCCTGAGCCAGAGCCAATGCCCACTAAGGAGCCTGAGCCTGCAGCCACATCCGCCACCAAGACTGAGCCCCAAAGTGAGTCTGTCTGAACATGTGCGTGAACCGGCAACATTCGTGAGAAAAGACATTGGTGGAGCTGGACACTGAGGAGTGCTTGATAGACTGGAAAATGGAGGTAACGCTTCCTACGCTGCCCTGTACCTTCTGAACCTTCATCATCACCACTGGTCCTGCCCAGAATAATTCCTGTTTCATCGTCTTGTAGACCAATTTCGAGCTGACGTTACAGTTACGTTACGCCGCTAATTGGAGGCAAAACAAAGGGAAAACTGGAGGCGGCCAATACAAACCAGCACAGATTCGGCTACATAATAAGGGGCTTAAATTATTATTATTATTATTATAAAATGTCATCTTGTTGTTGTCACGTTCACCGTCTGTCTCTGCACTACATTCCCCAGAATCCTCTTTGGCGCACCTGCAATTACTCTCCCCTGAGTATAATTACCTGCACCTGTTCACAATCAGCAGCCTCATCAGCAAGCTCTAAGGCCATGTCCACACGGACACGGGTATTTTTATAACCGGAGTTTTTCCTCTTGCGTTTTTGAAAAAATCTCCGTCTACATGAAAACGCAAAAAACACGCTATCAAGCGCCGTCAAGAGCATTCCACACCAGCAGGCGGCGATATAACCCTAACCGTAAGAGCCACGTTGGCCAATCAGAAGCCGCCAGCGGCGCACAATCTGAAGTCAAACACAGCGGATAACGGCGCACACTTTGACGTCGCAAGGCAAAAACTCCGGTTTTACTGTCTACACGACAACACTGCAACCGGCGTTTCTGAAAATCCTCACCCTGGCAGGGGTGGAAATTTAAAAAATGTTCAGTTTTAGTGACCTGATACTGCGTTTCCGTGTGGACGAACGGGCGAACCGCGTAAAAAAAGTCACGGTTATAAAAATACCCGTGTTCGTGTGGACAAGGCCTAAGACACTCACCATAGCCCCAGTTCTTGGTCAAGCCTCCAACAGGAACAGACCTTGATCCATTGTCTCTGATGCATCCAGATTTCTGAGAAGTAACGTATACTTACCTGTGAAGCACTAACCTCTGTATCATTGTTCCGCTGTCATATCCTACTTGATTCCATGTTACCTGGGATCCTGCATCCTCCTGAGCTTCCTGTGATTCCTCCGAACTTGCTTGCTAGCGACCGCATCTGAAAGAGAAAGGACAAGTATCAATGAACTGTGACTGCTTAACATTAACTAACCTGAAGAGAACATGCTCACCTGTTGTCTGCCCCACAGCGAGTGATCTTCACCGAATCTGCACCTGATCTCACTGAATACTCACCCTTGCACTCTTGTTTGCTTGAATAAAGCTGTGTTTGGATTCACTTACCTCTGTCTCCGTGCCTGTATCCTGACCGTTGTGTTGTTGGGTGCAAGAATCGATGAAAAATGTATATGCTGTATCTGGAATTTTTATTTCTGATAATTTTATTACCACACAAGTCTTGTACGTGACCATTCAGCACATAGTTATAGGCATCTAAATATGTATATGCCCTCAGTTTCTCTTTACGCTCCGTTTCTCTATCGGGTAGGTGTATAAGTCAGGCCACTCAACCGGAGGTAGCGTTAACGTTAATCCTGTCAGATCGTCCATCCATTGACTGAGCGTGTACGGGTCAGCCAATCTGGTTCCGTCCGTTAAAATTAACTTTTGCAAATAACAATCGCGGTCCAGGACAGTGAGTGACCTTGTACATTAAGATAAAATCGGATTTTCTCCAGTCATTGTTAAAAAACAAACATTGTTAAAAACACGAACTTTTTGTTAACAAAGCTAAAACACAAACTAACACACAAACTAACGTTAGTGAAGCGGCCACAGGGATCGTTCTGCCACCACCTAAACTCCACCCACTAAAAAAACATCATGTTTACTAACTGAAAAGGGGTCTATTTAGGAGTTATCCTCGCTGATCCCACCTAATCTCCCTCTTCCTCCTCCACTGCAATTCTGTCAGCCCCGCCTTCTCCCCTAACACCATGCCGTTGTGTGGTTAAGCCTCAGGTCTTCCAGCACCAGCTTCGTCCAGCAAGTAGATCCCCCGGCTCCATCTCCAACCGCTGATCTCGTCACTCCACCTTGGTCCGTCGACCTGTCGGCTCCACCCTGGCTCCACCTCTCTCCGGCTATGCCTTGGTCCTCAGTCTCACCGGCTCTGCCTCAGTTCTCAGGCACTCTGGCTTCCACCTCGGATGCTCGCCACTTTGGCTCCGCCTCGGCCTCCTAGACCATTGGTGTTGGCCGTCCCCATCTACTCTCCGTCTGCGCCCTGGAATCCACTTCCTACGGCTTTATCTCCGTTAGTTGGTCCTTGAGTGTTGTCAGCCAAATCCCCACCTTAGCTCCTCCCCCTGTCGATTCCACTGGGCTGACAACAACCACTCTGAACAACCACTTGGCCACTCCTCCAATCATTGCCTCCCTGACTCCTCCCACCATAATTGCCATCCTTGTTCCTTCCACTGGGGCTTCGTTTTTCACCAGTCCCTCGTCTGCCTCCTGAACCATCTCCGCGGTTCCTTCCACCGGGGCTTCATTTTAAACCGGACCCTCATCTGCCGCCAGAACCACCTCCTCAGCTATTTTACGGTGCGAGGCAGCGCCGTCCCATAGGGGAGTGTTCTGTCACAGTTATGCTCAGTTTTGGTTTTGTTTAGTCACCTGTTTTCTTTTGATCCTTTGTTCTCCTTTTCCAGCCACTAATCAGTTTCCATGGATATTCATTAGTTCATCACAGCTGTTCATTGTGGCGAGCAGGACGAAGCCGAAGGAAGAGCGGAAGCACAAAAGGAGGAGCGACGACAGTGAAGATCGAGAGAGGCCAGGCCTGGATTTATGTTGTGTTTTATTATATGTGGCAGCAGTCGTCCCTGAGGGACGTTGAACGTTCGCCGGTTCCCACCTCCTTCTTTCCACAACATCTAACCTTACATTCATCATTTAGTTCATCACCATGTGTATAAGTTCCTCACCTTCACTCATTATTTGTTCGGTATTGTTTGTGCACGGCACACTGTTTCAAGTTTTTGACTTATGTTGAATAAAGACTGTCGTTATTTGTACCTTCGTTATTTTTCACAACGGTATATGTTTTTTTTGTTTTCTCAGTCCAGTCCTGAGTCCAGATTGTTTTCTGTGGGACTGATTTTTAAGAAGTATTTGAACCCGAAACATGTAGACAGGAACAGGCATCTTAAAAAAACTTTGTTGTTTTTAAAAGAACATTGTAAAAGAATGTTGGTTGATGTTATAAGTTCACAGAACTTTCGCCAGTTTTTTTTCCCGTCAGATGATTAAACTACACATATCTCCAAAGTAAGCTTCTGAACCAATTGCTCCTAAAACAAAACAACGGGCCTTTTTAGAAGCTTAAGGGGTTGCCCACTTATAATTCATATATTTCAAGAACATTCTCCTTATCTCGAGATATGCCAGAATGCACCGGAGAATATATTTCAGAGGAGCTTTGTCTATTCTCTGAATATTCCTATCTGCATGTTCCAGATGTTTCTGCGGCTTTCTTCATCGCCAGTCAAGGGTTTTGAAAAATCATCTTGTATAAGCGTGCTGTGAAGAACTCGCTTTCTATTTTCTGCATTCCGTAGATCTCTAGAACATTTTTTTGTGTGTGGTGTAGTTCATTGGTAAACAAAGAGAGATGACCATATCTCCCGAAACAGAAAGAGGCAGCACTGATAACCCTTAAGACCTTCCTTTTTCACAGCTTTCTTGACTTTAACATCACAGTCTTTGTCACTGATACTTATTTCTTAGGCCGGAATGAGGACAGGTGTTTATAGCTTCAAATAAGACAGATTGGTGACACTTGATCTCCCTTAGTCTGCCTTTTTTTAAGCACGTCTTGTCCGTGCTTAAAACAACAGCGGAAAACAAGACAGATGGCTTACAACAGGAGAACCCTTTTTTCTTCTCTTGCTCGCTCTCCCTCTCTCTCATATCTGACGCACCAGGGATGCTTTTAACAAGAGAGTTTGTCGCAGTGTTTGTGATGGAGGGGTGTCTTCATGTCAACGGCATGTTCTCTGGGGGATACGGCTCTTTTTTTTTAATCTGAGGGAGAAATGAAAAGCAAAACCTGTGTGGATTGAAATCATTTCGTGTTGGGTTTCATCATGTGCCATCACCCCGTATGTTCAGAGGCATTTAGTTCTGGCTGGTTTTGAAAGCAAAATCAAGGCGACGAGCGCTACAATGCTTTCCGCAAGAATCAAGCGCTCTTTATCTTGCGAGAGCCCGCACCTTTAGTCATAGTCTTCTGTGAGTTCCTCAGGCTTTGATGCTCGCTTCTAAGAGCCGGTGGAGATAAAGTCCTCATTCACGGCTTCTGTGTTTGGAGAGTGCGTCTACTTTTTTGTTGCCCGTTATACTTTCAGGCCGGGTAAAGATGTCTCCAAGGACGGGTCCTACCATCTCCTGCTTGACTGCTGTATCGCACCAGCACTTCGGAGAGTAAATGTTGATTAAGAAGGATAAAGATTAAGATTCTGACAAGGAAAGAGTACACAATTCATCAACAGAGCCACCGCAACGATAACTAGACTGTATAAGTTGCAGGCTTTGCCGCCAGTGTTTGTTCAAAGATCTGGCATTCGTTCAGTCAGTGATTTCTAAATACTGTGGCAAAGTTTTTCATACTTAACTGCAACTTTGAAGTGGAATTCAAGGAGACTTCACAGTTGATTTGATTTCTCCCTCAGCTCTTTTTGAGGGTGGCCATCTTGAGTATAGAGAGAGGTGAGCAGTGGCAAAGCAACGCACAATGACACCATCTGTCAGGCCCCTCGTAAACTCTCCAAATGAAACATCCACGAGAACATTATTGCATTATAAATCTCGCCGTAAATATAAATTAAATTAGAGATCAGTTATCAGAGTGTGTCAGTCCGTGAATGCATGGGTGATGCAGAAATGGCCTGATGAATACATATTAGTGCTGATAAAACACATGTAAATATTGTAATGCCACAAGTACAGCGGTATCATTTTATTTTTTATTTTTTTAAATTGAAACTGTGTCAAGATAGATAGATATAGATAGATGATAAATATAGATAGATAGATAGATAGATAGATAGATAGATAGATAGATAGATAGATAGATAGATAGATAAATATTGTATATTGCATTGCGACTTTACTTTACAACAAATCTCATTAATTTATTTAAATGGTAAAGTATTACATCATAATAGTGCTTGTTAATGTCTTAATTTATGCTGATTTAAAGGGATAGTTCACCCAAAAATTAAAATTATGTTATTATTTATTCACCCTCATATCTTTCAAAACCTGTATGACTTTCTTTCTTCTGTGGAATATAAAAAAAACTATTTTTTTGTAATTTAACTCATTTAACTATTTAAAGTAAAAGTTGTGTTTTTTTTTTTGTCCCTACAATGGAAGTCAACACAACCAAAACCGTTTGGTTACCAAACTAAAAATATCTTCTTTTATGTTCTGCAAAAGAATGAAAGTCACACGGGTTTGGAACAACATGAAGGTGAGTAAATAACAGAATTACATTTTTTTGGGTGAGATAGGCCTATCTCTTTAAATAAGACAAACATTTCATGTAATTAGAATCTAATGGGATTAAAATAAAATAAAAATCAAGTAATATAATACAATAATAAATCGCATTACAATTTAAAAAAAACTCTAATTAAAAAAATTATAATACAAAAAAAAAAAAAATCTTAATGGAATTAAAAATAGCCTTCACTTGCTTTATGCAAAATAAAGATATTGCATTAAGATTTGTATTTTTGTTGGAAACCTGAGATTCATCTAAGGAGCATTTTAATAAATAAATCAGGTCACCTTGAGATTCCAACAGGCACTTTACTGGACAACGGGACCCTTCTACGTACGTAACGTTCACCATTATCGTAAGTCCACATCACTCATTCAAAGCGCTGAAGAAGACAGCACAACCCTAGAGTTGAAAAATGAAATAACACATTTCAGTCTGACGTGACCGAAACAGTTAACCTCCATTGGCCACTTTTCTCCCAGAGTAATTTTTGTTGATGGACAGTGCCGTACACACACAGCCGGTGTGCCTTCGAAAGCACGAGGCTCTCACAAAAAGGTCCAGTCACCCGTGATTTGGCAGCAAGTGTGAGAAGAGTGTCCTTAAATCATCTGTGGTGGCTTTCTCGGAGAAATTAAGTACGTCGAGCATACTCAAGTGACAGCTTGTCTTTTCTTAAGTAGTATTAAAGGGTGATATTTTACCCTAAATTAAGAGTCAGGCAACTTTTTGGCACGTGTCACAGCCCAAATGGATTACTGAACTGCTGATGTATGTAGCAATCCGTTGAGTGAAAAAGATCTGGGAGTGTAATGAATTTAAAATGCTGTAATAGACATAAATATTTATCACGAGTGACAGTAAAATTAGAAACAACATTCAATTAAAATCAGTTGTAATTTATTGTTGTTATTGATTTGCGTAAGGTGGAAATGAATGCAGAAACATTTCATTACACCAAGAGGGGCTGCTGATCTGCTTTTTGGCCTCGGTGTAATATTTTACATGACTATTAAAACACAGCCTCTGTCTGAAACATGAACTCTCTTCCTCTCTGTCTCACCTTGTCTCATCCATTTCCAAACATTCCTTTGTCTCATCCATTATTACCTTGTCTGTGTTCTTCTCTTTCTTGTCTTTTGTTTCATCACTGCAAACCCGAATAAGTTGGCAAAACAAAACTAAAATTTATTTAACTCAATTTTTTAAGTTAGGAAATAAAAGTTCCAGAAATTAAAAGTAAGCAGAACTTGACTTGACTTGACATGTAATCAATGTGAACACTTTTTAAACTTATCTAGCTTTAATAATCTAGTTTTTCTTAAAATCTTACTAATTTGTCAACCGTACTGTATGTTATACAGAAGCCCTTGCTGTATGAGTGCAGCTATATAAAGATTGTATAGATTTTCTCTCAAATCAAGCTGCACCACTTCTCACCATGATGGTAACTATCCTAAAACCAACATTAACAGAAATTCTTCAAAATTAGCATAACAATCACTTATTAATCACTACTAAATCTCCCACTTAACATTAATCTTACACAAAAATAACATTATATTACACTTAATTTTAGCATTTACTCTCCCTTTTGAGTGCCATTAGCAAAGCATGCTGGGAAATAGACATCCCAGCCGTTTCGGTCTAAATTAAAATAAATAATTTCATAACACTCAAAATAAGGAAACAGTTCAATTTACTTAAAATATATCAGTTCTGTGAACTTGAAAGAAAAAGAAAGTGCTAAATACTCATAAAAAGGGGGCAACAGTCTAAGCAGAGATGCCCAGACTTCCTTCTCCCTATAGCCACTTCCTCCGGCTCATCCGGGGGACACCGAGGCGTTCCCAGGCCAGCCGGGAGACATAATCCCTCCAGCGTGTCCTAGGTCTTCCCCGGGGTCTCCTTCCGGTGGGACGTGCCCGGAACATCTCCCCGGGAAGGAGGCATCCGGAACAGATGCCCGAGCCACCTCAGCTGACCCCTCTTGATGTGGAGGAGCAGCGGCTCTACTCTGAGCTCCTCCCGAGTGACCGAGCTGCTCACCCTATCTCTAAGGGATCGCCCAGCCACCCTGCGGAGAAAGCTAATTTTGGCCGCCTGTATCCGGGATCTTGTCCTTTCGGTCATGACCCAAAGCTCATGACCATAGGTGAGAGTAGGAACATAGATTGACCGGTAAATCGAGAGCTTTGCCTTGCGGCTCAGCTCTTTCTTCACCACGACAGACCGGTACATCGACCGCATTACTGCGGAAGCTGCACCAATCCGTCTGTCAATCTCCCGTTCCATCCTTCCCTCACTCGTGAACAAGACCCCAAGATACTTGAACTCCTCCACTTGAGGCAGGAACTCTCCACCAACCAGAAGTCTGCAAGCCACCCTTTTCCGACTGAGAACCATGGCCTCGGATTTGGAGGTGCTGATTCTTGGAGGTGTTCCACGACCGGGACGAAAACCGCACTGTTCCTCCTGAATCCGGGGTTCTACACAAGTTTATTTGACTGAACTAATTAGTTTAATTTAAGTTTGTCCTACTCAAACCAATTAATTATTTTGAGCTTTAGGGTTTACAGTGTATATCTCTTTCTCTTATTGTTTCTCATTGTATTGTCTACTTTGTCTCATCTTTATCCGTTACTATCTCTCCACATGTCACATGTTTTTTTCTGTTTTTTGATAATTTTGTCTCTTCCGGTCTTGACACTTATCTTGTATCTTCTTGAGTTGTCTCATCTCTTCACATTTTCTCTTCACATCACATCTCTGTATTTCTCTGTTTTGTTTTTCTATTTTCTTTTCAATGCTTAACTGGTCTCTTCTGGTCTCGACTCATCTCATCTATGCTTAACTTGTTTGTCTCCTCCTGTTTTATCACTTTTCTTTTCATCTAGATGAGTGCCTCATCTCATCCCTTTTATGCTCAACTTGTCTCTTCTTGTCCCCTCTCATCTAGTATTTGCTCATCTTGTCTTAACTTGTCTCTTCTTTTCTCATCTCTTCTTGATTTGTCTCACCAGCCTAATTCCATCTTGCCTGATGTTGACATGTCTGTGCTTAGCTTTTCTTGTCTTGTCTAATCTGTTTTCTTCTCCTCTCTTCTCTGCTCATCTCTTTTCTTCAAGTATAATTCTTATGACTCCTTTCCTCTCACTTGGTCTCATCGCTATCCATTGCTATCGCGTCACATGTCTTGTATCATCATTTTGTCTCCTCTCGTCTATGCTCATCTTGTCTCAAATCTCTTGTTTCGTCTTTTCCTTCAATATCATCTTCTTTTATTGTGACTCCTTCCCTCTCACTTTGTCTCATCACTATCCATTGTTATCGATTCATGTCTTGTGTCATAATTTCATTGCCGCTTGTCTTTTCTTGTCTCGTCTCCTCTTGTTTCGTCTCTTCAAGTATATCATCTTCTCTCATTGTATGACTCCTGCCCTCTCACTTTGTCTCATCGCTATCCATTATTATAGCTCCACATGTCTTGTCATAGTATCTCCTCGCTCTCTTCTGTGCTCAACTTGGCACTTCTTGTCTCCTCTCATCTCGATTTGTCTCACCTGTACTCATCTCATCTTTTCTCATCTTATCTCTTCTCTGCTCAGCTTGTTTTTGTCTCATTTTCCCCTTCTTTGCTCATCTCCTCTTGTTTCGTGTCTTCTCTTCAAGTATATCAACTTCTCTTATTGTATGACTCCTTCCCTCTCACTTTGTCTCAAGTTATATGTCTTGCGTCATCATTTCATCAACTCTCATCAATGCTCATCTCTTCTGTGCTCAGCTTGTTTCTTCTTGCCTCATCTTTTCTATACTCTTTTGTTCACTCTTACTTACCTTTTCTCTTCTCTTAATTTTATTGATAATATGTGACCCTGGACCACAAAACCAGTCACATCGGTCATTTTCTTTTTAAATTGAGATGTATACACTGTAAAAAAAAAATTGGTTTTACTTAAAAAAGCAAGTTACCTTGTTGCCTTAAAGGTATAGTGGAAGATTTTCCCGAATTTTAGAAAAGAACCGCTCTCTCCACTTTTTGAAATAAAGGGACATGCGCAACACTCTACCTGCTCCCGAGAGGGAGCGCCTATTAAACGTGTGCACGAGAGAGCATGCACGAGCCTGCACGTGCACGCTCTGTTTACAAGTTGCTGTCGGCATGGCTCATACAAGCCTACTTTCAAAAAGAAGATTTGCCCTTTTTCCACTGTCACACATTGGAATTATCAAAAATGAACACACAAGGTTTTATAACATTTCATCGTGATACCTTTTACCATTTGGTCATAAGGCTACTTTAGACAAATTGAGATGTTTACAGTGTCTGCGCGGTGCGTGACTTGTGCCAGGGCTAGCATCGCTATTCATAGCTTACATTAACTTTTACTAGCAGTAATTTTAAATGGATTTCTCCAAATAGCATGCCAAACTTTACCTGTCGAATAGAAACTTCGCGACTGAGACATCAGTGGAAAGCCAAACCTTTGCTTTTAGCGCACGCCAGCGTGTTAAATATTCTCCCAAAAACACTCTGGTCTTGTTTCTTTCTTCAGAGGCCTTTCTCTTTTTGTCATACAAATCGTAGACACTTTTTCTCTTGCGACCCTCAGACATTTTGAAAAAACCCAGTGAGAACGGCGAGCTTCAATGAATGGCTGAAACCGTAGCTCACCACACATATACACCTTAAAGTACGCATGCGCAGAAAACGAAAACTACCTGGGACGAGCACGTACGATGGCCTTACGTAAACATATCACCAGAATGATTGACAACTAGCTGGACCAATAGTCTTGATGATCCACCCGGAAAAAGAAAATCTTCCACTATACCTTTAAAATTTTGTTGTAATAAAAAATTTGAGTTACAGTTTTTCTCAATTGCTAAAACACAATTTCTGAATCCTTGCTCCATTTTCTGAAAACATTAAACACAAAACCTCATCTTCAAGCACTATTTACAAAACCTCTGACTCCTCTTGCAAAATGATACTTTCACCTCAAAACAGTTTTACCATGTGTTCAAAATCAAAAAAATCAAACACTGCTATCAATTCAAAAATCAAAAACTGTAATACAATGAAGAAGAATGGTTTAATAAACAGAAACTCAAAATAGTATGTTATCTTCACACATTAGTTATCGAAGTTGATTTGACAAAAGATAAAAAGTTGTGATAACAAATCATGAAAATATTTTTTTACAGCGCATCATCTGAAAGCTGAATAAATAAGCTTTCCATTGATAGGATAGGACTATATATAGGCCTATATATAAAAAAACATTGAGAAAATCGCCTTTAAAGTTGTCCATTTATGTTTGCGATTGTGCTGCAATCACTCACAAAAATAAATGTTTTATATATTTACGGTAAAATATACTAAATATCTTCATTGAACATGATCTTTACCTAATAAAAGGGACATTTATGAAAATGTGGTTCATGTAGGTTGTCTACAAACCAGAAGGTTGGTGGTTCTATCCCCGGTCACATGACCAAGTGTCGAGGTGTCCATGAGCAAGACACCTAACCCCAGCTGCTCCCGACGAGCTGGACACCGCCGTCGGTGTATGAATGGGTGAATGTGAGGCAAGATGTAAAATGCTTTGGTGGCCATGAGTCTGTTGAAAGTGCTATATAAATGCAGTCCATTTACCATTAATGATCTTTCCTGATGATTTTTGGCAAAGAAAAATTTATAATTTTGACCCATACAATGTATTGTTGGCTAATGGCTATTGCCACAAATATACCCGTCCTAATTGTAACTGATCCAGGGTCACATATTAAGATTGTTTAATTTCTTGACTTTTACATTTAGATTAACAGACGTCGGCTCTTAAGTAGTATTTGTCTTATTTTATATGATTAATTAGGCTACTTAATTGTATTCCTATAAGATATTATATTTAGTTAAAATGTGGATTTCTCAGATGATAAAGGCTTAACACTGAAACCAGTGTTTAAATCTAATACTGCTTAGACTACTAACATATACATATATTATATATAAAGGTCTGTGCGTATAAGTGGTGAATATGCATAAGCATTGGGGCGGTGCTGAGGGGGCGGTGCATGTGTCTGCAGGGCCAGGTATGATAATCAGGTATTCATTAAGATTAAATATAAGACGAAGGGCTGAGGTGCGATTGAAAGCTAGGTAAAATATGTAGCCTATCTAATTTTCTAGATTGCCACCTAGCTTTTTAATTTCAGCAGGTACTTGGCAGAAATTTGCATGGCATTTAGGCACTCATTACAATATTAATCTTCCCACAAAAGTTGCAAGGGCTCAAAGGTTAAGCATGATTCCTACATTCATTTTACAACGACTTTTTTTGACCTGTATAAAGATTCTCATTAACAAAGGTCCTCATTTGCTTCAATAAGTGGTTCATAATGAGAGCAAAGATAAAGTATTGAAAGGAAAAACGTGAATCAAATGTGTTACAATAAAAAAGATTTGCATTAGAGAGACTGACATATTTTACAGCATGTTGTAGATTTTTTTATATATGCAATTTTATGCAGAACGTTATTGAAGTCACTCCATATATTTTCAGAGGGGCTGTTCTTCTGTTAATATCATTGAATTCATTTATAAATGTTAAGGGGAGGGGGAGGGGAGGGGGGGGAGAGATAAACTAAAATAAAACAAACACCATAGGATGTTAGAGAAAACATACTGAAAATAAGCAGATGTTAATTTGGAGTAAAAATAATCTGTCAGGTTTTTAACATACAAGAACTCAAATGATGACAAATAGCAATTATACTAGCACCATAATAACCTAAAAGCAAGCCACTTTACATATTGCTTCAAATTAGGCCAAATGTTTAAACAGCGAACTCTATCTTTTATAAGTTGCCTAAAAAACAATGTTATATAACAACAGAAGTGCTTATTAAAAGCTTAGTCAGTAAAGTTAGTTCACCTCAGTTTACCTTAAGTGTTGCATGTTATACAGTTAATAGCAATAATGTTTTGGGACTTAAAAGTCAGTTTGATCACAAATAAGAAGCATAATAAGTCATGTATCTTTCATGTTGTCTTGATGATATTCTCATGCTTGTTATTGCACTGTAATTTTAAAACTGAAGACTGTCTGTGAGACAGATTAAAAGATGATGCTGCAATAATACGATGGTATGGCAGGACAGATGTGAACAGCTTAGCTGTCATATTTTAATATTTGTTCATATCACAGTTGGATATATTAGTAGAAGAAATCTTATATTATAAAGGTGTAAGTACATTGTTGCTGTTCAGGCCTATAATGCCATAATAATATAAGTGTTTTTATGGTAACTTTTAAAAACTTCTACAAAGTCATTATTAAGAAGCATTTTTATAAAGTTGAACGGATTCACTTACGGCGTGTTACTGTCTAACAGCAATCTAAAAAGTTGTATTCGCTTTTGATAGTGAGAAAACAAGTCCCCGCCCATAACTGGCAGATGGCCAATAATATTTGAAGGCGTGTGCCATCGCGTTCCTTATTGGCTGAGAGAGCTGTCACTCCGGCCTGTAGTGGGCTGGCTAATTGAATCGCTGAGTGCGATACACTTCTATCCATCTCACTCGCGAGGAAGGTAGTTGCACATTACCGACTATCAGCAGTGGCTACCGGAGACGCATGAGAAACACCGAGTGAAAGCCGCGAAACAGTGCGAGGAGCCAGCAAAGGTGTGCTTGACTCAAAAAGTACGGAAAGGAGGAAACTTCGCATAAACTATGGCCGTATCAGCAACTCCTCCGGTGCTTTCACCGACCTCCACTCCCGGGGGCGCGAGCAGCCTGTTCCGTCCCGACTCTCTGTACTCCAGCCCGGCCGAGTCCCCGCGACTGACCAGCAGCATGATCAACTCTTTCATCACCGGCACCGGTGGCGGCGGCGGCGGCACGAACGGGAACGGGCCCGGCGCTGTCCATAATAACGAGTGTAAGATGGTGGAGGTGCACGGGGTGAAAGTGGCCTCGTTCACCGTGGACGGTCAGGAGCTCATCTGTCTCCCGCAGGTGTTCGACCTGTTCCTGAAGCACCTGGTCGGCGGACTGCACACCGTCTACACCAAGCTGAAGCGGCTGGATATATGCCCGGTGGTGTGCACGGTGGAGCAGGTGCGGATCCTGCGCGGACTCGGGGCCATTCAGCCGGGCGTGAACCGGTGCAAAACTCATCACCCGAAAAGACTTCGAGGCGCTTTATAACGACTGCACCAATGCCAGGCAAGACTTATATCACATACACTTCAGATTTACACCGAGCTGTGGAATCTGATGCTCTTTTCAAGTTCATTCAGAGCTTGCGGAGTTTGCAAAGTTGGTAACACTTTATGATAACTTTCGTTATCAACAACAACAAAAAAAGATTTAATACACATATACATTTGAATATATGTGGAAAAAATATCAATTAGCCTACGTTTATGACGTTTTTATTTGAATGCATGTGAACTAAATTACCTTTTAATAAGCCTAGGCTAAATATTTTCAAAGTTAAAGTTATTATAAAGTGCTACTTGTGTACTTTTCAAAACGAATTAAAACTCCAAAATCAAACTTTTGTCTAAAATAGGTTCCAGTCAGTTTTTATTTCTGCCAAACCACCTGCAGTTTTGTTCGTTTCAAAGCAAATAACTGTCATGAGGAAAATACAGAAGTAGCCTACCTATAATAATAAATCATAAAATTAACAGCTTTCTCCAAAATCTTTTTGATTCATTTTCCTCGCTTATCCGTTTTTTACGAGACTCGCTTATACAAACATGTTTATTACAGAGCAAACATGGGCATTTTATTATCTAAAAACGAGTCAAATAAACTAAAAATATGAACTTGCAAAGGCCTATAAAAATGAATAGGAAATTTTAATAGTAGATTATTTCATCTGCCTTTTTAATATAATTTGATTTAGTTGGACATTTTAATAAATCATTGCACTAATTGAACTGGCTGATTTAAGTTAGGCAAAGATTATTCAAAAATAAAAAAAAACACCAAAAGTATTTTTACTTTTTGTCCTAATAATATTTATAAGTTACCTTTTCCTGAATCTCCTGGATTTAATCTTCATTTGGGACATTTTGTTATATGACTACATTTACTCCTTAAACTTTAATGCTCATTCTACGCTAAGCATTTAGAAACTTTTGGGCTTCCAATATTTGACGTTTTTTGTCTTTTATTCTTCCTTATACAACGACAGCTCTTTGGACTAGGGGTCATACTTCGGTTGCATTTCACTTTCTTCTGTTATTTGCTCCGCAGAGTCAGGTTCACATGAATGGATGTCAGTATCATTATGCGCTTTTGACCCATGTCATATCCAGGGCCAGATTTGAATTCTTGTGTGATATCTGTTTGATTCTGGATGATGTCCCACGTCTCATTTGGGATAAGATGCTATGTGGCATAAATCAATGAAGCACCTCTCCTGGATCTGTGGCTCTGTTTGGTGTGGAGATGTTATTCTTAGCTTGTTATCATGACAGATGCATTAGTGTTCTCAGGCTCCTCTAGCAATATCAGCTTGTGTGTGTGTGTGTGTGTGTGATTGGTGTGGTGGGACTCAAGGGAGCAGTACACCTATAAAGACCTTTATCATCCACTCTCAGAAGAAATGGTACAAAACAGGGACGATACCCTTTAAAAAGGTTCTAATATGTACCATTTGGGTACTAAAGTACACTTTTGGTACCAAATATGTAACTATAAGGTACTAATAGGCACTCTTTAGACAAAAAGGCGTACCTTTTGAAAGGGTACTGCCCCAGTGGCAGCTTTTGTACCTTTTTTTCCCCCTGAGTGTCCAAAGGCAGAAGTCTCTATATGTTAGTATGAAAACTGCACAGTCTTCGCTTTTAGCGGAATGACAGTCACAATGTTGTGTGTGTGTGTGTATATATATATATATATATATATATATATCCTGTTTAGAAATACACTTGCCTTAATTTGACTTGTAAAAACACTTTAAAATAATTTACAAATCAATGGTCTTATTTAAATAAAAAGAATACAATAATATATGTAGGCTATATATATATATATATATATATATATATATATATATTAGTGTAAAAGTTCAAAACATATACTGCTTATCTGCAACTTCAGTAATGTATTCTTCTCCATATTGTACTTTGCATCAGGTCCAGTATTTTCAATCTTATTTTTCCATTTCTTACTTTCTCACAGGTAAAAGGTCAGGTATTTAAAATTGGTTGGAGGGAGTAGGTTCAGGAACGTGGTCTTAAATTTCACTTTTGCACAGCGAATGTGTGTGTGGAGATGCACATGTGTGTTTAAGGGAGAGAGAGAGAGAGAGAGAGAGAGAGAGAGAGAGAGAGGGAGAGAGCGCATATATCCAGATGGTCATTCTGGGCAAGGTTCGGTAATTAACCTTTTAACATCCCCAGCACAACCTCCAGAAGAATCCCCCGTCACTTTATTGGGCTTTGCGCAGTTCTGAATCAATCTGCCGTGCACATCTAATTAGAAACGAGAGCGAGGAGAAAGTGAGCGGGGGAGAGGCCGTTTTACAACATTATTTTGTTTAATTTTGAGTCCAGGCAAAATGGACAATAAGAGAATGAGGTGCGGAGCGCTGCGCTTTTCACTCTTCTTGTCAGATTGCAGCATACGGTGGGATAATGAAATTGCCCGAGCAATGGGCCCCCCTGAAATTGAATTTGCTCCTCGGCATCGTTGCTTTACAGTTCACCTTCGCAAGCATCGCTTTTATAGTCAGATTTAAACATCATCCACCGTCCCGCTACCAGATGGCTGAAACTAATGTGCGTGCTGGCCCCTCGCCTCCTCTCTCTCTCCCTCTCTCTCTCCTCCTTCAGCACAGGCTCGCTCATTGAGAAAAGGGCTAAGCTGGGACAAATGGGTGTCTTTTGCATCAGTTTGTATGGGACAGCCACGGGGAAACAAGCGAGGATGATCGCCAGCCCGGTGACGGCTGCGTCTCAACCTATAGTGAGCTGCCTATTTAGGGGGTGTTTAAATAGGGCACATTTTTAGTATTCAAATCAGCCAGACAGAGCGCGACGGAATTAAACGGGTCACACAAACACTTATAGAACAAGATGCGACGCAGTGGCCAAATGCATTCATCTCATGCACGTGTATTGACCAACAAAAACTGATGGGAATGTGAATCTGAAGGAATTTAAACAGGATTTCTGTTTCCTCTTAATGATTCCTTTACAGTTCCATTATTGCACGATTCATTTACTGTTACATTATAAAAAATTATTGTTGGTTTCATTTCAAAAAGTAAGTTACCTGGTTGCCTTAAAATTGAGTTAATTGAATTTAAATATTTGAGTTAATACAATGAAGGAGATTGGTTTAATAAACAGAAACTCAAAATATTATGTTATCTGAACCACATTAATTATCTTGATTTGACAAAAGATAAAAAAGTGTGATAAATCATGAAAATACATATTTTTTAAGTGTAAAGAATACATATTTGGATGAAAGAAATGCAACTCTTTCTGCCTTCAGCAGTCAAATAATGAGATCATATCACAGTTCAACAGAACAGATAAATCAGATGAATTATTGCAAAAGGTGTTTACTTAAAAGTCTTTACACAGACGTCTTAAATGTGACATAAATGTAAGATAATAATTGGCCCTAGATTTTTGGAATAGCTAAAGCACGTTTTAAGTATTAACAAGCATAAAGGAATCATATATCATTGATTTAAAAATAAATCACTGATTACAACATTATTCATAGATAGCCTATCTTTAAGTAACTTTATTTTAAGTTAATTATTCATTCTTTCTACTGGGACTGATTCGTAAGTGTTTTTGATTAACTTAAAAGTACTTTTAAAGTCATACACTGCTGGTGCTGCTGTGTGTTTTGATGCACTAAAAAGAACCGACTCATGGAGTCATTCGTTCAGGCTCTAGGTTTTTGATTCACTAAAAAGAACCGGCTCATCAGAATCAATTGTTCAGGAATCAGACTACACTTTTAGAGACCTATAATGCGTGTTTCGTCCACATTTTAAGGGAAGAGAAAGTTATATAGGCTAAATCATATAAAAAATGCAGCCGGTGTTGAAAAAGAGTTGGTGCTTGGGCTCCGGAACGCACGCGTCCTGTATGCACGCGCAGCAAGTTGTCCTGTTCCAGGTCAGCAGCTCAATATGCTGTCTAAGTAGGGAGCTCACTATATTTTCAGATAGAACCTATAAATATGCAACGGGATCTGTAAAACTTGACTGAAACACAGAAAGTGTCCAAATCAGCAAACGCACGCGGCACTTACGGCCCGCTTTTATGATTTCTCAGCTCGCAATTGATCTCCAGGTTTTAATGCATTCATTATTTATTAAAACGAAATTTGCAAGCTAAACATAACACTAA
This sequence comes from Phoxinus dragarum, assembly GCA_033366665.1. Classification (NCBI taxonomy): domain Eukaryota; kingdom Metazoa; phylum Chordata; class Actinopteri; order Cypriniformes; family Leuciscidae; genus Phoxinus; species Phoxinus dragarum. Next base: position 48,040 of record JARPMJ010005036.1, read on the forward strand.
ACTAGTTTGCACTTGGGGACTGCACTTAGGAAATTGAATGGGAATTACATTAGAGATGAACATCTGTGCTTGCTCTCCAAAGGTGGATTAGATTAGTTTAACTGTTTTTTTTCCTCTCCACCAAGTGCAAGAACATCCAAAAATAAAAAAAATAGTGCAGAAAGCTCTTGTCCACTAATATTTATTGCACCGCTGACCAGAGAGTTTCTTCATGCGAATAACATCATAAAAATGAGAGAAACATCCCTACTTGCATTCATGCCAATCGCACTTTAGCAGGAATTGTCAAGTTAAATCATAAAACGCATTACTTGTTCGAAAGCCTGTCATATTTTTTTTCGTCTCTTGAAGCGATTTGCTTTTTTTAGTCATTAATTTAAAATGTGTCTAATTCCCATCTTTGCCCCAGGCGCGAGCTACCATCACACTGCGCGTCAAAGTGCTGCTTTTCAAAGATTCCCTAAAATGCAAAATTTGACACCTTTAAGAAGAATGTTCTGTAAATTAATTTGAATTAGTATCTTATTGAATCTTTTTATCGATTTTGTCTCATTTTGAATCGCGCTTAAAGTTTGAACACTAAATAAATTGGTAAACTTTGAAACAAAGACACTGACAGACACGCACTGCTGCTAATACACACAATTACCTTCACATCCCCTGTCAGGAGTGCGCGCTCCAGTGCGTGACCGCGAGCCTCCAGTTTCGTGGCGCGCGCGGACGTGTGCGCGCCCGGTCCATATGGACGGCAGCTCAGCGCCTGTGGCTTCGCCCGAGGCTGCGACGCTCAGCTCGGCCTGGGCACACGAGACACCCCGCTGTCTCATCAAATCTCCTCAGATTGTCGCTTTTCCTTCGGCACACCTTAATGTCAGCCATTAATTATACATCCACCTTTTTGGGGGTTGTTGTTTTTGCAGATTCACTCTTTCCTTTACCCTTTCAGCACAGTAAATTATGAATTAAGACCATTTGAAACGTCAAGAGGGGCTTCAGTGTTTTTATGATGGTAGCCTATGTGAACGGCTGTCATATCTCATATTGAGTTTTTATACTGGCTGTCATGATTTGAAACCTAGCAGCCTTCTCTTTTGTTATTGTTTTTATTAATATTTAAATTAAACTAACTAACAAAGATACAAACAAGTAGATAGCGCTGTATAACAATTTACATATTACCGGTAGTGCTGTCAAAAAAAAGTATCACAGGTTTCAAAAAAATATTAAACTGTTTTCATTGATAATAACTAAGTTTCAAATCAGCATATTACACTTCTGAAGGATCGTGTGACACTGAAGACAGGAGTAATGATGCTGAAAATTCAGCTTTGCATCAAATAAATAAATTATATTTTAATGTCATATTAAAATAGTAAACCATTATTTTAAATAGCAATAATATCTCACAATATTACTGTGGTTTTTCTGTATTTTTGATCAAATAAATGCAGGCTTGATGAGCATAAGAGACTTCTTTCAAAAACATAAATTGTAATGTTTCCAAACATTTGACCGGATATATGAATGTATATGTAGGCTATATATTTGTGTGTGTGTGTGTGTGTGTGTGTGTATGTATCTATGTATGTGTGTGTGTGTGTGTGTGTGTATACACATCTTTAAAATAAATACCACTTGTTAATAACTTGTGTGTGCTACATTCGATTGATTGATTGATTGATTGATTGATTGATTGATTGATTGATTGATTGTGGATTAAGAGTCCAAATAATTTTTGGGCCACCATGTAAGATGGGTGGATAGATCTAGTTTTATTTATAGGTGGTTGAACATATTTTGTAAAGACAAGCAGGCAGCGTGTCTTCCAGACTGACTATTCTGTCCGTCTATGTCTTACTGCGAACATGCTTGAGACGTGAGAGCGCTTAACTGCTGACGGGCTCTTATAAAACAACTTGTGGCCATGTGAGTTCTCATTAATGTTGGCGGGGGCCTGTTCCAAGCCACAGCGCTTTAATAACTAGTCCCATGCGTAACCAATGAATTAGAGGCAAAGCAAAGACACATGTGGTCAATTAGTGATGGAAAGGCGCTACCAGAATCTTTTTGGGCGCGGAAATCACGAAAACAAATTAAGAAGCCCGCTACGTATGTGAATCTGCACAAATGACATATTTACATCCGCATTCACTAAACGATGTTTGAGGAGCATTTAGAAGCCGCGATTACGAAGTTAGCTCTTAATACGCAGTCTCGGTAGGGATGAGGAATAGCAGGTGTTCACTGATGTGCAGCGGCGTGGGAGAGAGATAGAAGAGGTTAAAACAGACAGATGGATATGGCCTGTCAAGGATCTCACAAGAGGGAAAAATGACACTTTCGGCTCACCGTCCGCTGAGTTACGGCAGGAGGAGAGAAAGAGAATAGTGTCATTTTGACTTTGGGAAAGTCTCCTCCTGAGCTTAATGACACATCTGCAGCCAGGCTATATTTATTACAGTCATGTAGAATAAAATTGATTGTCTCCTAAAATTAATTTTTGCTTTGCCTCTAGCAGTGCTTTAATGGAGGACACTAGGCCCCGCGCAAGAGTATTGTTTAATCACATTAGTATCACAGCCCTCAGGACAGCGGAGATAATTGTACAAACGAACATCGAAATATGTATCTCCAACTCTTATGATTGAATTATGCAAATGACTTATCTCCTGCCCTTCCAAGCACTAATCATCTAATTAGGACTGATGTTTTAAATGCTTGTTTTTTTTTTTGGATGGGGATCCGGGGAGAAGCAGGAAGCAGAAAATTGAATGTGACACTGAAATCGGCAAAGTAGTTTGTACCGGAAGAGCTGGTGTTTTCTCCCCCCCTGCCCTGCCGCGCCGCCATTGTCTGCCGTGGCAGCGAGAAGGCGATTAGAGCCGTTTTAGTAAGTATTTTAAACATAAGCCCCATCTAATCCATTTTCAGGAGTTCATCATTTTTTCTGCCACTTTAATAGTTTGGTTTAACGCTAAGCGCTAGCTCGCGTGGAGGGGCCGGAGGGGACTAAAGCTGGTCAAAGAAGTGCTAACTAGCATCCCAATTATGGCGATTAATATTTCATGACATGTTCTGCTGCACTTCCCCGTTCCTGCGAGCTAGCAGCTGTTGATCCGTTCGCACAAAGCGTTTTGCGCGCCAGAACGGAGAGGTTATGCTAATGGCAGGCGAGCTCAAGTGAGTCTTGGAATCCCGTTTCGACGGACTTGAAAGATGTGGAGATCTGAGGAGATGACAAAGTCGTGCTTTTCCCTGCTTAGAAGAGTGTTTACAGTTGTCTCCCACATCTGGAGGCCATAATTTGCCGCATTAACCTCCTCCTGTCTAGCTTGGGCAGAGGGGTTCACCTGAAGAGCACAATGCCCTGTTAGTTCCCTCAAGGGTGTCCTGCTTGGAAATGAACAGCTCAGTCTTGAAATGACCCTAGATTTGTAATGAGATGTACAGTATAGCAGCCCATGGATCTAGTGCTGTGCTTTATGTGATTACATGCCTTGCAAAGTTTAACATGTGCTTTAGTGTGAATTGAACATTGATGTTGTTGAATTCTTGTGATTTAAACGGGTACCACTTTCTAACTTTCTTACATAGTTTTTTGTGTTGTGTGTGTGTGTGTGTGTGTGTGTGTGTGTGTGTGTGTGTGTAAACTGTGAGAATGATAGTGAAGCATCAAACAAATCTGCTCCAGTTTTACACCGTACGCCATCGTTCTCCTCCAAAAGTGTCTTTATATGAATTCGTAGTTGTATTTTCTATTATTGTAAATAAAAAACATTTTCAAAATATTGTTGAAAATATTTTTTAATATTTTTAAATTAAATGAAACATGTTAAATATTTAATTATTTTATAGCATATAGCATATTTAATATATAATTATAAAAAATGGATGAAAATAATAATTAATTATTTCATACATATTTACATAATCACACACACACACACACACACACACACACACACACACACACACACACACACACACACACACACACACACACACACACACACACACATATAATAAAAAATAAAAAAATATATATATATATATATTTTTTTTAAATATATATATATATTTTACATTTTTTAAATTTGTTTATTGTTAAGAGGCCAAGCGATTGAATTTTGTGGAATATAAAATCTGTATAATTATAATGCATATAATTATGTAATTAATATAATTATTACATTTTGAATAATACATGAAACATTTATTTTTAAAATGTATAAAATAATAATTATTTGTTGTGTAAAATAACATACAAGAGGCCAGGCATTTGTATTTTGTGGAAATTTCATGGAATATAAATTCAATATAATTACTGAAATAATGTACTTATTAATGTAAATATTTAATACATAATAATACATCAATGTTATTTTAAAAATGTATTTAAAAAATAATTGTATTGATTGACTGACTGTGCACACACAAGTGGCCATGAATATAATTAAGGTATAAATTGTAAACACTATGGTGGTTTCTGTCGATGCTGAGAAGTCCATCGCCAGTGGTTTCACTGCATTAAAAGGCTTTGACAGGATGTGAAGGCATACTAATGTCAAGTTGCAGTCAAACGTAGAAACATCTGTTTGCTCTGGATTATTAAAAGAAGAAATGAAGATGAAAGCAAGGTGGGATGTAAGGAGAGGACGGGTCAGGGAGGGTGTGGGTGAGTGTTTGTGTGTATGCGAGTCTTTCTGTGTCTGGGTTAAATCAAGAAAAGCCCTGGGTATGTGGTGACATCATGGCCGGTTTGGTGCTCAGTCGGATCTGTAAGGGATTCATTCTGTCTCTATCTGCCCCGGGGCGGCCCAGCTCCAATTACCACCCCCCCCCCACACACACACACACCCTTCTGCGTACCGCCATCCGGAAGTCTGCAGAATAAGCCTATAAAACTTTTAAAATCCACCCAGGAGCGATGCTCTCTTCACATCATGCACGTGGAAATGTAGATCATATTACAAAAAAAACGCAATTATCTTAGACAACTGCAGAGGATATGCGTACCTTATGATGGAAGATAGTTGCCAAATGTTTTATAAGCATCATGTGACCTCCACCTGTAACATGCCACATGACTTCTGTCATGCCCTGCACTGTCCTTTAACATCCTACTGTAAATATATTGTCCCTATACACACAATTATATGTATATTTTGTGTGTGTGTGTGTGTATGTTCAGTATATGTATGTATAATTTATATATTATACATGTAATTGTGTATGTATGTGTGCGTATATATATATATATATATATATATATATTAAAAATATTGACTTATTTTAGATGACCGTTTTACGTTATTAGTTCGAACATGTCTGAAACGTATGCGTAAATGACAGAAACTTGGGTCTTAATGAATTTTTTTATTATAATTATTATTTTCAATATTTCAATCACTCGATTATCAGAATATTTACAAAAATAACAGCAAATTTACAGCAAAAATAACTTTATAACAATTTAAAATGACTCATTAACATAATGAATGATTTCAGTCACCAGGTCTACATATATGGCTGTTTTGAGTTCAACTCATCCAATCAGAATTGAGATGTATGAAAAATCACATTTTAACTTGAAGTTTAACTGATGAGCAACCTACACCTCGTCGAAGACGACAGCAAATATTCAATCTGCTTCAGTTTGCATTGTGCTTCATTCGTCTCTGAAAGAGATTGAAACAGCCCTGAATGCGAATCATGCTCAATAACAGTTGCGTTTATGTGTTTTCCATTCTCATGTTTTTTCTCCCGTGCCCTCATGAGTATGAAGATGGTTTCCGTTAATAGCGGCCCTGGGCCTGATTGGAAACATGTTAAGCATGTGTACAGACTGTAAATTGGAAACACACTACGAAGCAGGTTGTGTGCTTGTTTATTCACCATTATGATGTCAGTGTCTTAAAAATTCCTCACAGAGACGTCCAATCAGAAAGATGGATAAAGACCACACCCTAATAATAACAACTTTTACAATCCTGTAGATGAGTAAATACAACGTATGTCGCAACTCGCAACCTTTTTACAATCGGAGCACATGTTTTTTTTATATGTCATAAGTAGCTTGCATCAACTCAGATTATTCTTCTCCCACAAAGTAATGCGTGTGTGTGTGTTGTATGTATGGATGGGTGGGTTGATGTTGTGCATCTGTGTGTGTCTGAAACAGTGTAAATATTGTGTCTGTCAGTAGCAATGGGTGTCATTTGTGTGTGTGAGTATGTGTAGATTGGGGTGGGGGGTGGGGTGTTCCTCTGATGAAAACAATCAGGCCCTGTGTGGTTTCATTACAGGGTAATGTCTCGCCAGATTGTTACGGATAGTTAAAATGAAATGAAGTGAATTAGGGAAACAAGGGGGAGAGCATGCACAACGCTTTATTGCTTTCTTTTGAAGACACACTGACAATGATCTGCCTTCAGTTTAGTGCATGTATCAGATAACATATCAAAAACTGGCTTGAGTGTGTGTGTGTGTGTGTGTGTGTGTAAAGGTAAAGCTTGTGGCTCGTCTTGTGCTGCATTCTTGTCAAGTGAAGGATACATTGTCTTTCACTTTCCTGTCTCCATCTGGACACAGGCGTGTATGTGTATATATGTGTGTGTGTGTGTGTTAAATATCAGTTCTTTCTGACTTTTGGCCCATATTTGAATAATTTGATGCTAGACATTATCATCATATATTAAGGGGTTTTCAAATATTTTGATGACCAGGACCCCCTTCCTAAAATATAAAGGCAGCATAAACTGTGAGAAAAGTAAATTTTAAATTATATATTTTAAACGCATGTTATTTACTAAATTAATTAATCTGCTGTTATTTTGTTACCCACTGAATTATCTGACAAAATAATGGCTGAATGAAACGGTAATATTATAAAATTTAAATTTGCTTTTATAATTTGCTTCGATAATCCTAAAAATAAATTTAGTAAAATATTTGTTATTTTTAAAAAATCACACCCCCACTTGTACACCGTTGCCGCTTCCTGAGGGTCACCGGACCCCATTAAAAAAAATCCTAGTTTAATTAATTCATATTATAATAAATGGAAGTCAGCAAATATGAGTTCTGTTAAAATATGATGTATTATATAATTAAGTGTGAAACTTATATTAATACTTTAATGAACAGTCTCATGCAATTTTAATAATCGATTCATCTGTCAATTATTTTAGTTGGGTAATTTGGCTATTAAAAAAAGAGCAAATGTGTGCTATACATTGGGCCTTATTCATTAAATATTAATAGAGCAAATTTCGGGGTAAATAAAACCATTGTGACATAAATTGACGCATTTAATCTAATGGGACAAAATAAATATGAAACGATTAATGTCGATTTACAGTACATGCAAATTTATTCTGCTTGTTTTTGATGAACAACGGTCGAATGTGTGCAGAAAAATGAAATTAATCTTTACAATGAGCACAGACCCGACTTATAATGACGTTTGCTTTGAAGTTTATTAGCAATTTTATCTCAACTTAATTTGATCAAGTAGAGTTAAAATAGTGTTAATGTTTTGATTTTGAGCTTACGATCAGATTATCTGTAATTGAGCAGAATCTAATGGTAGTTTACTGCTTTTTTTCTCTTTCTTGTCTTTTCCACTGTGCTGTAATTCAACGGTACACACACTCTTCCTGGCTTTTCCCATGGTGCCTCAGTGTGAGATTGCAGTGTGAGGGATGGCAGGCACACCTGACCCGTCTGTTCCACAGGGGCTTATGGGTAATGGATGGGTCAGAGCTTTTTTTGATGTTTTATTGAAAGATCACCACGGCTGTCCTGGCTTTCGCCTGACTATAAATCAGGGTCCTCTGTGGCCGGCTGGACTGTCCAGAGTGTGGTTTATGTCAGCCGGGGCAGGAAGGGCCTCCGATCCCATCACTCCACCTCACCTATATCACCCACACACACAACACACACACACACACACACATAACCTCACCGGTGGGACCCTTAAACAATGTGTCTGTCAGACAAACAGTACATACAGATATCAGTCGCTTTGATGCTTGAATAATATATATAATATTATATCAAGTTAGCATATACAGTATTTTAGAGTTTCCAGCTTTGGTATCGTTTTAGCACCTGATTTATATGTTTAGGACACTGTCAGTGTTCACAAGATATATATCAACCTGCAACCGCCAATCATTGAGATTAATAGAAATCGCTAATGAAAATGGTGGACAAGAATGTTTTTTGATTAGTCGGGTCTGTGCTCTTTATATGTTGAACCTGATTTTGAACACACTTTATAGCATACACTTTTTTGTTTTGTAGTTTGCAACTTTCTTTGACAGAGAACAAGACAATATATATATTTTTAAATCCAACAAAAGTAGTCAATGAAGATTATTTCAAGAACTAAACTTTTGCTTTTTTAATCGGAATAATTGATTCATTAAAAAGTAATCGGCAATTAATATTAATCGACCAATTACATTCATGTAAATTCAATATTATAAAACGTATATTAAATGAACCAGTTTCAAATAGTAATATTCTGTTTCTAATAGTAAAGAATATAATTATTTTTCAGATTTAAAAATGATCAGAGTTTTTAGTTGTAGCACTTGTTAAAAGACATTGGAGCAGAAAAATACATTCATTTAATACATTTTTTCTTTCTAACCATATTAATCGAACAAGTAATCAGGAGACTAAGTGATTATTACAGTAGCAGTATAATGTTTTAAGGATAACACGGACCAAATGTAAAATAACATGCTTTTTACTAATTGCTTTGAAACTTTTTGTACTTGTCTAATTGATTAATCGAACAGCTTAACCTGATCATCGAAACAGTTGTTAGTTGCAGCCCGTTATGAAAGTTATACGAAATGAGACAGCATTGATATAACTGGCTCTTGTACTTGTCAGAGCTTTCTTTTTTTTCTTGATCAACTCGTCTTTCTGCGCTGAGAGAATCTAGCGTTTGTTTTGCTGATGCAGCACTAACGGTGTGCTTTTCTCACCACTCTCCCTTAATATCGCTGTTAATGAGTAAGTTGATGTAGTTGAACGTTTAGTTAATAAATATGTCAGACTTTTACCTCTCTCTCTCCCTCCCTCCTTCCACTCCTTGTCTCTCTCTTGCAGTTTCCCAGGCTCGGCGAGAAATCGCAATTAGTTTTAGATTTACGCTACGATGACAGACAGTGGTATATAAATAGAGGTTAAACACACAATTTACATATTAATTTCATGATTCATTTAATCAATGATTTATGTGGATATAGATTGCTTTTAATCCGCCTCTCAGCGGCAACGTTTGCTCTCTCGCTCCCGCTCTTCTCCGCTCTTCGCCGAGCATGACAGAATGGAGTGCCGAGCTCTTTCTTTTCCTCCCTCTATCTCTCTCTCCCTCTGTCTCTCTTTCCTCTGAGCTGTTCAGTGGCTCGGAGAGGAATGCGAACGGAGGGGCTCCAAACGGCGCTCCTAATTGGTTTTAATTTTTCAGTGCGTGCACCGAACCTGACACTCGTTTACTGCGCGCCGCTGTATCTCCTTTCTCTCTCTCTCTTTCACCATCTCTCTCTCTCTCTCTCTCTCTCTCTCTCTCTCTCTCTCTCTCTCTCCATTAATAAAAGGGTAATAATCGCTCCGGTTAAAGGGATGGTAATGAGAGCAGTGGTTATGGTGATTGGTGGCGGCGGTTGTGTATTCATAACAGATCTCTCATACTGAGGCAAGAAGGCTGTAATTGAGCCATGATTGAGACACATACGCTCCCCTCTGCCGCGGGACCAGTGGGACCGGAGAACTGAGCGAAAACGCCTCTAAAGCCGCCAAGCAAGGCTAAAGTTTCAGACAATGCTACTTACATACAGTACGAATACAAAACTTTGAAGCAAGTTTCCATTGAGGATGGTGTAGTGGTTTGGGATAAACCACTTTGAGCTTTTTTTAACATTAGTTATGTTTCCATCCACCTGTTTTTATGTGAATTTTGGGATAGTAGCTATAGCACAATGGTGGATAGAAACGCCGAGATGCGCATAAATTGTAAAAATGTGGATAGAACTTTTTTTTCTCTCGATAAAAGGACATGCGGTGGAAAAACATTTACCTAATAAATCCATCGATTCACAATAAAAAAACCTCATGAGGATGTGATTGGATAACTGGACTAACCAGCGGACCAATGTCATTGCGCAGCATCTCAAATGTTGGTTTGGTCATTCCGAAATGCCTGAGCCGTCATCAAAATGATGGTATTACTCCTTTCCAGAACTGTCTCACACGATGGCGTTCCCAAACACCAGGCATCCACCTCCAAACGTAAAAACGTTAAAGTCATTCATGATGTATGAAACAACGGCCACAGTGGCTTCCCCGATTGCAGCAACATTTTTATTATAAATAGTTAGCGCCAATTTCCCAGGAAGTGATGATTTGGTGCTCTTGAACACATGGGATGTTTTATTCTTTATTCGCAGATTTTTTATGTGATAATCGAATTTTAAGCATTAGTTGTTTACATCTAAAGTTGCGAAATACAAAATTCATAATGCACTGCCGAACCAAAAAAAGTCGGTGTTTGGATTTAAATTGGCGAATGCTTGAGATTGAATCTTTATTGCTGTGATTATTATGTTTCTAACATGTTAAATGTTTGGCAGCAGTTCTTCTATCCCTAATTCATGGAGTGTAGCTTTCATTTCTTAAACAAGCTTGTAGGAAGACACATCATGGCCATATTCCAGGATGACAATGTCAAGATTCATCAAGAGTACAGAGTGGTTGACTCTTGCATTGTCAATACAAGATCTTGACCAAAAACATCACAACAATTTTTTTCATCAAGATGTGCATCGTCATTTTTTGGTCAAGATCCTGTTTTGAGAATGCAAGAGTCGAGCACTCTGAAAGTCTTTGGGATGTGCTGGAGGAGACTTTACAGAGTGCTCGACTCTTGCATTCTCAAAACAGGATCTTGACCAAAAAATGACGATGCACATCTTGATGAAAAAAATTGTTGTGATGTTTTTGGTCAAGATCCTGTTTTGAGAATGCAAGAGTCGAGCACTCTCTGTAAAGTCTCCTCCAGCACATCCCAAAGACTTTCAATGCATTTAAGGTCTGGATTCATGTGTGCAAATGATCCTTCATGCTCCCTGCCAACCATTCTTTCACAATATGAGCCTGATGAGTCTTGACATCATCATCCTGGAATATGGACATGATGAGTCTATTAGGGATAGAAGAACTGTTCCCAAACATATAACATGATAGAAACATAATAATCACTGCAATAATGATCCAATCATAGACTCTTAAGCATTTGCCTATTTAAATCCAAACAGTGACTTTTTTTCCCGGCCGGGTAGTGTAGTTGTCAGAGAAATGTTGTGAGGCATATTCAAATTTATGTCGCCTGAATGAGGACCAGTTCAATTGACATTTTCCCTCTGGCTCTGTGATCATTGGTGATTGACAGATCGCCCACACCAATTGATTGTCTGATATTTGGTCATTTCAAAATCTAGCCATAGCCATTAGCCAATATAATTTTTTTTGTTTCTTTAGACACAATATTGTAGTGTTCATTTCAATACAGCAACTTTGTGTATATCTCATTTGCTGGATTTAATAGTATGCAGGGAGGGCTTGTATATCGTACTTTATCGCACTAAAGTCACTATAGGTGTCAGTGTACAGTTCAATCCCTCCTCTACAGAATCCAGTCCGCTTTAGTCATCAATCCATTTCCATTGGCTGAAAGAAGTTGTTTTAGGAGGTTTTCTAATCTGTGCCTGATTGGAAATCTCAACCATAATATTTAATAATTTATGTTGTCTTAGCCATGAAAGTGTCATTTATATTAGCCTATATATGACATGATACAACCAAAACAACAAATGATCCAGTTAAAAGTTTAACTTTCATTTTTGCCTGTTAGCATACTAAACAATTAGCCTGTTAAACTGTAACATTTGTCATGCATCTGTTGTTGTGCACTGTAACATTTTATTGGTAAAAGACTATAAAAATGCAACGATAATACCTGGTAATTGGTTAACGCTAAGTTCCTTTACTATAAACTGTATGGTGAAAAACTGTAATGTATCTAATGGGACATTTAATCTAATTTTACAGTAAAATACTGTAAAATATTAGTTTTTGGAAGTAAACTAGCAGGATAAGATGTTAGCTTGCTAACATAAGGCTAACAGAAATCATAAAGGCTTCGGTAATATGTGATGTGTAATTTAAAAGAGTCAGGCACTTGGGTACCAATACAAGTTGTCTCAGCCAATGGAATCACTTTGGGTTCAGAAGGTGATAGAATTCAGTCGAGCATTAGCATACTTAATAAGTACCTTTTTCTGTTCAAATCTATATCTGTATATCTGTTTTGCGTCATTTTCTATTCAAGTGTTCCAATAACACACCCACTTTGTATTCAAGACGTTTTAACATATTTCCCCTGCATACTGTTCACACTTTATTCTCTTATCATTTGCTACATTTAGATGAAAAATATGTGCAGTACATCCAAATGACAATCACTAGGGGAAAAACATGTTACTTAAGTGTTTTATCAGAGGATTCAGACAAACAGACCCTTTTTCCTAAGTCGTAAATGAAGATTAAAGCTCATGTTGGCGGAGAAGAGACAAATTGGGATGATTTATTGGAGCTGACATGGACGTGTCACTAAGGGGGGAGACCGGAATAAGAGAGAAAGAGAACGAGTGGGGGAGGAAAGGTAGAATACGGAAAGGCACGAGATAGCTGTTCATCTCGAGGAAGGTAAATAATGGTCTTTAATTATTTGCTGGCGGAGCTGTTGAAAGCTCGGGCTGATACTGTCATTGGGACGACGCAGCTGGTGTGACGTGTGGTTAGGAATGTTAAAGGTGATAATGGTGTGTGTGTGTGTGTGAGAGAGCGAACATCGAGGGAATGGATCTCTATATGCGTATGTGCGTGAATGATGGCTTTGCATGCAATAAAAACACACTGGAATCAAGCGGCAGGTAATAGGGCTGTGTTAACCTCCATCCATTTAAGAAGAGCCCCGGGTCCATTGATTGGACGCCCATCAGCCACATATAAATCCATCAGTTCAATCAATAAATGACTCATGATTGAATTGCATCATCATTAGTGTTTATGACACGCCATCTCTCCTCATTTACCCTGAACAAAAACGCTGGAAATGGACATATTCAATTGTGACATCATAGGATAGCCCAAATCTATTGCAGGCATTTTGCTTGCTTTAACTTGAGTTTTGAAGATTGCCATCGTCTGCGGCCAGTTTCATAGAAATGGGCATTATGGTAATACTCTCTTAAGAACTTGTGTGACCAACTAGTTAGGGGTAATCAGACTTACTTTTTGGTATTAAATTAAACCAAGTTATGAACGGTATAAAAGAAAGGAACTTGTAAAACTATTCTTATCAGTTTATGCAACTGGCTCCTGTTTGACTAAATAGCACAGCCAGTATTTAAAAAAAATAAAAAAAATAATAATAATTAAATTATTTTTTATTATTATTTTAATATATTTTTTCTATTACAAAACGCATCACTTCACTTCAGAAGGCCTTTATTAACCCCCTGATTGGATGGATGCACTTTTTTGGGCTTCAAAATCTCAGGCTCTGTTCACCTCCCATTAAAACTTTTTAATATAACACTGATTGTGTTTTGCTGAAGAGTAGGAACACATACAGTATACAGCTAGGATGATTGAGGGAGAGTACATTTTGGGATAATTAAATTTTTGGGGTGACCTAACCCTTTAACCATTTCAAAGCCAGTATCAGCAAATTCATTGCACAAAACTTTCCATATATTAGGCAAAACTCGCTGCTGTCAATACGAAGCCTTATAAAATGTGAAATGTTATTCTTCAAATAAGAATTCATACAATTATTTTTAGTCAGAAGAACTGTACCTAATTATTGAGAACACTCTGGAAGAAGTTCCTGTCAAATTTATGTTGACTTCCCAAAAAGTGCAAACTCTGGAGCCCTTTTAAAACTGCTCTGTTTGTGACGGATGACATGAGTGAGAACTTCTGGTTTGGTGGCAGGAGTTTGGGATGGGATCATGGGACTATAGGGGACAGGGCAGAAGGCGTGATTGGAGTGTTTAGAAAACCGTTTTGATAAGAAACATACGCTTGTGATGCACATTTTACCATCACCATGAAACAACATACTCAGCATATTTGGATATTGTTTGTGGGACTTACTATATATGAGTACTTACAGTTTGCATGCTGTGAGTGTATGTTTTGTAAACTGACCACTCTGCAGAAAGAAGTACCCTCTACACCAGTGATTTTCCAGACTGGCACCAGGCATGCTGGCATGGGGCGCAGACTGCGAGTCAGAAGAGAGGCTGTTTGCACACCCTCACCTGCCGTTAAAACCCAGCCCAAAAACCCAACCGCGGACACGACCCATCTTTTACGAGCCCCGCGCAGCTCATAACGCCACACCGGCCACACATGGGAAAGCACGAGTGTGTGCGTGCAAGTGCCGTGCTTTTTTGGCAAACGCGCATCCTGGGATGCCTCGCACGACCGTGCTAATATCTCTCCGTAACCATTTCAGCTCATTAATTTTCCCCTCAAAGTTTCCTTCAGTCGCCCCTGCACAGGGTGTACGGGTGCCTCTTTGATATTCCGAGTGTGTCGAGCCGTTTGGGTGAGGAGAGCTCTCTGAATAGACATAGCGCAGAGTTGAATAACTCTAAAAGAGGACTGATGCGTTTGGTACAGCGAAACATATGAAGTGGAGTTATCTGGTGGTTAACTTTATCTGATCTGGCCGTACAATCGTTTATCTCAGTGTCCTAGTCAGCAATGTGGGAGACACTAGATTACGCAAGCTTGCGGCATATAAACTCTTTCACTGCATCACAAACTTTCAGAGATGCATCAAGCGATCTGATTTTTTATTTTTTAGCAAGCTGGACTTCCAGAGAGGGTATTAGTTAACGTGAATTGGTCTGAAATGTCTTAGGCATACCAGCATTTTTCAGGATGTCTCAAACACCAAGAAATGCATCAACTAATGTGAATGCACAAACACACATTTTTCAGCATGTCACATACACTCATGAGAGTCTTACACATTCTCACATTTCTCAGCACATCACAATCAGCCAGAGATGGGACAACTCATGTTGAATCTGCCTGATATCATGGCTTACAGATACACTCAAATCTTTCAGCATGTCACAAATACCCAGATATGCATCAGGTAACATGAATTGCTTCAAATTTTCTCACAAACCAGAAACCACCCACGGTAATCAAGTCATTCGAATCATCTGAAATTTTTCATGCATACAAATAATTTTTTTATACTGCATTTAGAAAACTTAGTGATGATTAAAAAATGCCTTGGGCATACACACACGTTTTTTCAGTACATGAAAATAATTTTCAAATGCAGCAAGTAATGTTAATGGTCTGAAATCTCTTGCATGCATCTCTTCACACACCTTTTTTTAACTGCATTGCAAACATCCAGTGATGCTTAAAGTAACGAGAAACGGTCTGAAATGTTTTTCACTTTTTATCAGCATGTCATACACACACACACACACACACACACACACACACACACACACACACACACACACACACACACACACACACACACACACACACACACACACACGCATCAGCTACCATGAATCGGTCTGAAAATATCTTGCTCATCGACACAAGTTTTTTCAGTACGTTGAAATGCATCAAGTAATGTGACTCATTTAAAATCTTTTGCACACACATTTTTTTTTACTGCACTAACATGCTTTTCAGCATCTCACAAACACAGATGCGTCATATAACGTGAATCAGTCTGAAATGTCTTGCACATACACACGTTTTCCCACAAACACTCTGAGATGTGTCAAGAAACATATGAATCAATCTTCATAGCTAATGCATACAAATGCATGTACGTTGTGTTGAACTCGCACCTTCTCGACCAACTCCAGCGCACACATACTCAGCAATTGAAGGACACCAGAGTCATAAACATATACATACGCGGCATCACGCCATTGACACATCCCTATGTACGGTATTGCATGGGAATGAAAGCGTGTGTGTATTTGAGCAGAAGCGCATGGTAAAATGGGCCGGTGAAGAAGCGGGTCAGGGTTAGTGTATACGCAAGGTCACGTTTAAAACACACGGGTTGGAAGGGCCCCATAAATCAGCCTGCGCATACGGCTGCCCTCCGCACTGCCTGATTTAACACCTGCGCCCAGACCTTCCTTGTCAGGCCCCGGCATTCTTTATTACCCGCCTGCTGCTCACTATAGCAGCAGCGCAGATAGAGTTCACCTTTGAAAGAGCTGCAGTAACTCTCTCTTCTCTCTCGCTGGTGTGCTATCTATCTCCTTTCTCTTTTCCTCTCTGCCCTTATGGTCACAGTTCAGGAGGAGTGGTCAGATATGTGAAGGTATCTGGGCAGATGGTCACGTTCAGGAAATTGACCATTTAATGCTTCCTTTTTGTAAAACCGGAAACAGAATGCGATTGTGCCCCGCGCGGCATGAGAATACATGTGTGGTCTTGAACTGTTATTTGAAAGTTACTGTTTAGTATCTTTTGCGTTGTTGTTTTTTCCTTTGCAATATTGAGAAGAAAAGTTTACATTTAATCATTTAGCAGACGCTTTTATCCAAAGCGACCCTACAAATGAGGAATACAACAAGCGATTCATCGTAAAGAGGCAATAAACATCAGAATTGCTGGTAATCAAGTTTCAGACATGGTTTAGAATAGTACACGCTAGAACGGGGGAGAAATTAAGGAAAAGTGAACGTATAGGGGATTTTTTTCCCATGATGCAGTGAAGTGCTGACGGAAGAGATGGGGATTCAGTGTTTCTTGAATATTGTCAGGGATTTGGCGTTCTGAATAGGGGAGTGAAGATATTCCACCATCCAAGAACTGTGAAGGAAAATGTTCTGGAAAGGGATTTTGTGCCTCTCAGTGAAGGGTACCACGAGGCGTCGCTTACTAACTGACCTCAGGCTTGTGGAGGGGATGTAGACTCGTAAGAGCGGGGTGGAGGAAGCACTGGGCAGGGCTCGTGGCTGTTCTATATGCAAGCACCAATGTCTTGAACTTTATGCGAGCTGTAATCTGGTAGACAGTGCAGAGAGAAACTGAGGTGTGACTTGGGCTCATTGAAACCCAGTTGTGCTGCTGCGTTCTGGATCATTTGTAGAGGTGGAAGTCCAGGCAGAAGAGCATTGCAATAGTCCAGGCATAGATATGACAAGGGGCCTGGACGAGAAGTTTGGAAAGGCCTGGTCTCGCATAACCAGACCTTCAGACTGACAAGGTCTGGACACCATAGCAGGTTTCATTGGCCAAGGACTGGCTAGAGGCCGTCTGACTGGCCGATCATAGTTTTTGTTTCTCGTCATGTTAAGGAGCATGAGAACCATAACAAACCGGTGTGTAAAACTCTTGGATGTATTTTAAAGAGTCTATGCCGCAAACTTAACATACTTCTCATACTTTTGAAAATCCAGCGTTTAGTTGATCCTGGTTAAGCACTCGTTGTCACAGTTGTAAGCATGACAGCGTTCTTCACCATGAGGGGGTTTGGCATCATGGCATCTTTTTTTCCAGGCGGAGTCGGACCGTTAAATAACTCCACAAACACGACTCCCAGACATCCTGTAGAATTCATCCAATCAGATGACAACTTTGCAAATCCTGAAGTGTTTCCAGTAAAGTGTGCCATATGCATCAGTCAGAGGGCTGAGGCTAGGAAGGGCCTAATCTTCCTGATGCTGTGCAGTGCAAACCCTGCATGATCTGTGCTGCCCTTTGCAATGCGGTCTCTGAAGGTCAGCTGGCCATCAAAGATTACCCAAAGATTTCATCTGGATTGGTGAAATCATGCTGTAGAGTCAGAGTGGCAGGGGAAGACGAGAAGCTCTTTGCTAGGTTGAGCTGTAGGTAATGTTCTTTCATCCGTGCCGAGTTGTCCACCAGGCAGTCTGAGATCCGTGCAGCTACCGTTGGATCATCTGGTTGAAATGAAAAGTACAGTTCAAACTGCATTCGCACAGTTGACGGCGTCCTGCCAGTGTGACATGCGATACTCTATCTAAAAGAGTTTGAAATAGCATTGTGCTAATTATGTGCAATTTACCACTTATGCACGCCGTTTTTCATGACCTCATATTCATTCAAATATATGGAGCGCATGTACAGGAAATAGAGCATTTAATGCTTCCTTGTTTTAAAGCAGAATGTGACTGTCTGTGCATGGCGTGCACGTGGCGGTGTGTGGTCTTGAACGGTTATTTGAAAGTTGCTGTTATGGTTTAGTATGTTCAACCGTGCATTTCTGCAATAAGCATGTGACCTGCAGTAAGACATGCAAAACTTTTTTTGACAGCATTTGCTAATTGTTTATAATTATCATCGACCTCATACCAATTTAGACACTAAATAGAGGGCACATGCTGGGAAATTGACAACATCATTCTTCTTTTTTGTAAATGGAAAGCAGACTGCAACCATTGCATTAGGCATGTTGGGTCGAGAAACTGTCTGTAAACGCTAAATCGAAAGCTATTTTAAACATGTTATTTGTGTGTCGTTAATTTGTCAAACGGCAAAAGTTTTCAGCAGTCCAAATGTGTATTTATCAGGTCACCGCTTCAAGCTGTTGCAAATATCTTCCGTCTTTTTTTGACACATCAGGATCTCGGTTATAATGTATGTTAAATAATAGAGCTCACCGGAGAGGTCGGGTCTTTGCTCTTTTGTCATCTGTAATAGAATCTTCTTTTCCCTCATTTCTTCTGCTGTCGCGCAGGCCGGAGAGGCCCGAGGGGCCCTCGGGGGGGACAAGTGTGTAAGAGATGGACTCTGTAGCCAGGGGCGCTAGAGTACTAAAATGCAAATGTAGCTTTTGATGGATGATAAAGTTGGCCATAGGATGATGGATCGTAAGAGTTTAATAAGGAGATTTTAACAGAACGCAACTGCCGAAAAACTCTTGTTCTTCATATTTATGTCTATTAAAATTACAATTTTAAACCAACACCAGTCCCTGTAATTTAAACATATTTAACAGACAATAACAGTCAAAAAATGTGAAGCCTGTTTTCAACTTTTTAACACAGCATTGAAATATTTCATGCCACAGCAAGCTTATGCCGCCCAGTACGCCCACAAAAGCGCTTTTGTGTGTGTGCGTGTGTGTGTTCCTCACTCGACTTGTCAGGTCCTCCCTAATAGCAGCTTTACGACTAAGTCTCAAACATCTGACCACTTTGTCATAATGCGAACGTGCTTGTCAGCAGGTCTGTGAATGTCTTACAGGATAGTTTAATTATAACGTCAGGCCGCGATACGCATTCTCCGTCGACTGACTGGCAGGGTAGTCGCTCCGCCCCGCCGGTTCCAAGACTGGGAAGAAAAAGAGAAAGTCGCTACTGTTTGATTACCGTACCTCTACGGTCCGGGTGGGGCAACAATTGTTCTCGGACGAAGCAAAATGCGAACGCTACCCGTTAAAAGAACTTCGGGCAAAATTCCTGTCACAGAATGTAGCAGTTTTCCCCGCCTCTCCTC
>JARPMJ010005037.1:0-67641 GCA_033366665.1 Phoxinus dragarum
AGAATCTTGTGCCTCACAAGGTAAGAATCTGTCTAGGGGATCTTACATTTATCCACTACCCCAGTGGAGGCACATTTTCCTTCAGTTAGAGTATCAATAACCCAGATCTCAGATCTTCACCTGATAGTGTCAGATTTATGTTTTCTGTTTGTAAATAATAATAAACAATACTGCGTTAACCTTTTGATTTTAAAATACAAATCCCTCAAAGAAAAAAAACTAATTAACGATAAACAGTTCTTTCCACAGGAAATCACACAAAATTATGGAAGATCAATAAACATGTATTTATTCTTCTCAGTACTCTGTTGTCTTTGTTTTCTCTCTCTTTGAATGACCAAATAATTCAATTCACAAAGTCACAAACAGTCCCCCCCCCCCCCCATTTTCAGTACACAGATGGCACGCTAGTTTGAGCTCTTTGATGCAAACCCAGTGTACTCACAAGTCAGGAAAAACAAGAATTCCAATTGCAGTATAATCCTCACTTCCCAACGAGATGATACACAGCATCCGTGACGCAACCAACGACGTCGAATGTGGATCTCGATGAACTCCTTCCTCGTGGTGGTTAGATGCATCCGCGAAAGTAGATCTCCCGATTTCAACGATCTCTCGGTGTTAAAGGCAATAAACACACACTTAATATGAATTCCCAACTACATACAGCACTGCGATACTTTTACCCAAAATCAACAAAATAAACACGGTTATTCTTCCGGTGTCAAACGAATTACAACTTAAAGGGATAGTTCACTTTGAAATTATTTTTTTATATGTTTTAGCTTACCTCAAGGGCATCCAAGATGTAGGCTAGGTGTCTTTGTTTCCATAGTATTTTCAATTTTGATATTTTTAGGTCAAACCGTTCTTGTCTGTCAGTCATATAATGCAGGTATATGGGGTCCACCTCAAAGAGCATGCACAGAGAAGTCCAAATTAAACATGATTTAATGAATCGTAAATGTAAGTACACATTGATGGCCTAAGACACGAAACGAGCGGTTTGTGTGAGAAAACGAACAGTATTTATATCGTTTTTACCTCTTGTAATCACAGTCACGTCCAAGTACTCTGAGGGCGCGGACGCTTCTGTCTGCGCAAGCGCCGGAAAGCCCCGGAAGTGATCTCTCGCGCGTGTACGTCACTCATTGTTTACACAGAGATTTCGGAAGTTTTACCTTTCACTGTGAAACCACTCCCGGATGAGTTTGCGCGAGCATGCGCAATTGTTTTCTTTTACAACGGTTTAAACATCCCGGATAAGCGCAAATTCGTACCATTTTAATTAGCCGTCTTACCTAAAATCTCTGTTCTGTGTAAACAATGAGTGACATACATGCGCGAGAGATCACTTCCGGGGCTTTCCGGCACTTGCGCAGACAGAAGCGCCCGCGCCCTCAGAGTACTTGGACGTGACTGTGATTACAAGAGGTAAAAACTATATAAATACTGATCGTTTTCTCACACAAACCGCTCGTTTCGTGTCTTAGGCCATCAATGTGTACTTACATTTACGAGTCATTAAATCATGTTTAATTTGGACTTCTCTGTGCATGCTCTTTGAGGTGGACCCCATATACCTGCATTGTGTAGGGACTCCTAAAATAAATGTTTATTTTTATTTTGAAGTGTTTTGAAGTATTGAAATTTGTGCTTTTACATTTATTTTTATTTTTTTTCAATGTGAAATAACTACGTTTTGTTTCATATCAAATGAGATAGTCTTGAATGTAAATGTATTTTTGCTGGTGTTGTAAAGTTTTTCTTTCTTCTAAGCAAATACCAGGAGACGTTTGGATCACGTTCAAGTAGAAGTTCTTCTTTATTGCACGCGGCTGCGGGTTCCAAAATCAGTCTGAATCTAAACAGTATACATTGAAGTTATATACCTTCTAAGGGGGAGGGATTACATAGAGGTGGAGACTTTTGGGGGTGGAGCGACAGCAGGGAGGAGTTGATTCTCTCTAGTGAAAAACCTGTATTGAATCTGGATTGCTCCAGAACCAATCAGCATATAACACTCTATTGTATTGCTAATCCAATCATCGTGATGCTTCAACGTCTGAGCTAGGAATCAGCATAACTATTCACATGCTGATTCTGGCCAGGAACTCCGGTTCCATGGGCCATCCTAGAGCCATTAAAGACAAAAGGTGAAAGTCTCAATGACTCATTTACAAGTTGTGCAGGATCTACTGCTGGAAACTCAATAATCATCATTTATACCTAAAACAAAATAGATTCTTAAAATTTGTTATCCTTCAGTCCCCCGTTTGAGAGTTCTTAAAAACTCTCACAAAATACAAATTTAAACACTTAAAAGTTAATTCTTGTAACTGGTGTAAGTTACAGGCACATAGCAAGTTCATTCTTGTATCTTGAGTAAGTTACAGGCACGTAGCTTCGGATCTGTGTAGTTCTTCTGTAATTGCATGCGGACACAGAAACAAACATGCAATTAGGGTTCGTGAACCTTTCAGTCATCTGGTGGAATTTTGCTGAAAGATCAAGAATGTCTTGTTGGATTTTGTTCAAGTTCTCTGTTGGATCCATTAAACCTGTGAGATGGGATTAAAGCTCCAAAAGTTCTTTCACCACCATGGTTGTGCACAAGTCAGTCCTGGAAAGCAGCCATGTTCTTTGTTTGTGGCAGAAGCTGAAGTTGCGTGTGCCATGCAACGTTCTTTCCAGCAAACAAGGCGTTCGTGACATATTCATTAGCTCTAAGAATATGTTGTTTCTGGAGTCTACACTTTGCGTGATGTCCATGATGGTTAGTAGTGTGACAATCTTGATCATGTTCTATGGATGACTGAAGGTTCCACTGTTGACATACGGAACGTATGTGAGTCTCTGCGTTGTGTATTTTTTTCTTTTTCTTTGTGATAGTTGGCTCAGCAGTGGATCGAGTCGTTTTCTGGAAGGTTGTGGCTTCATACACAGGTGAGGAGGTCATTGCATATGGGTCTCGGGACAGTCATCCAGTGGTATCTGCACAGAGGAAGAAAGAAAACAAAAGAGAAAACGGCAACAGAGCAGTATTCGTTGTAAAGACTGGTTGTATCCTCTGTTCCATCTGAGTCTGCTATTTGTTGTTCCTTCTTTCCCTAATCCTTAATTCATGAGACACCTATGAACCAGTGAGGTAAGGATGGACTAGTGGATGGGTAAGGCCTAAGAGGGAAATGTCTTCACCCTGGGTTGGCCCCCCAAACGCCTGTTGCGTTCAGTTCTTCCCAGGGCACCTCACTTGTCCGTGTGTCCTATCCTGTCCCTGTAGGTTGGGGAAACAACCACGAGTTCAATGACGAGGGCAGGGGTTGCTTCAAATGTAAACAAATGGAGTAAAAGCTGCATAACATTGTTAACTTGTCTTAAGTTATGCTTGTTTTTTCTACATTCTTTCCCAAAATGTCCGTGCTTGCCACAGTAAGAACAACTGGCTTCTCTAGGACTCTTGCATTTCTTTGGCTTCTCTGAGTTGACCTTAACAGTAACTGCTGCAACTTGTACTCTTGCCTGGACATCAGAATCTCGTTCCCACGTGACTAAACTGTCCAGGTTGTCTTCCAGGGTTCTGTTGGACCATGTTAAGTCTAAGAAAGGCAGTGCATTTTTATGTTCTGACAGAAGACCCTGAAACCATGTGCGAACTAGGGGACCATTATCACCTAGCACCTTTTCTGGCGTGTCTGCAATTCCGCTGTAAGCTGCAGCTGTCTGACAGAAGCGTTCTGTGTACTCACAAACAGATTCACCCTTCTTCTGTACACAATTAGTGAGCTTTGACCAGTCCATGTGTGGTCCAACAATGTTCTTTAGAATTTTCAAGACACCTTCTCTCAACTCATCTTTACTGGCATGTAGCAGTTCAGAAGTAACAGCAGATTCAAAACTGTTTAATTCAGATTCAGTTAAAATTTGTGACATCAACTGTGTGACTTCTGTTACCGCCATGTCATATAGACGCATTTTGCTGATCAATGCCCTTCTAAATTCAGAAAAATTTGTGCGTGCTGGAGGTAAGCTCTGAGATATTCTCTCTATATCTTTAGGAGCTAACGTTGAAATGACTGCTTGTGGCTGCAGTACGGAGGTTGCAGATGGAACTGTGTCAACCCCTTTTACCTGAGGCTTTTGTCTAGCTACGCACACTTCAACTGCATTTACATCTGCATTGACATTGTCCTCTATTCTATCAAAAGACTGTAAATCAGGATAGCTTTCATCTGACTGTTGGTCTTCTGAGTCACATTTGGTTGAGGCCGTGTTATGGCCCACCTTGTCTGTGAGACAGGACATTCGAGTATGCAATTGTTTGTTCTGTTCTTTTAACTTATCAATACAACGAGCTTGTTCTTGTACAATGGATAAGCTAAACTCTCTGTGACATAATATAATACCTTTCACATTTTTCTTCCTGATACATGCACCCAACACTTTCTTGCAATCTTCAATTGACCATACTTTGTCTGCATCAATGCCAAATTTCTTTGTTAAATTCAATCTGACTGGCTCAGTCACGATGGAGTCCATGTGCTCTGATAACAAAGACTTGAATTCACTATCTGTCCATAAAGGGGTAGTCAGTCTAGTACTTTTCCTAAACATTGTGAATTTCTATGTCACCACACAAACAAACACTAAACTTCTCTCTACTGTCTTACAAACAGAGGGTACAATCTTATTAGCACATGATGCTAATCTTCTCTAGCTTACAAAAGACAGGCCTTCTTTAGCAAGAGGATACACACAAATCTTAACATGTATCTGTTAAAATCTTCCCTGCCTAGCAGAGGATAAACCAAAATATCAGCACATAATGCTAACCTTCTCTGTGAAACAAAGGATAAACAAAACAACTAGCAATTTATGCTAATCTTCCCTGCCTGAACAGAGGATACCAAAATATTATAAAATGAATCGTCTCTAGCAAACGTAGAGGGTAACAAAATATTAGCACGTAATGCTATTCTTCCCTGCCTGAAAACAGAGGATAACTTTCATCTCTAAAAGACAAACTTTAGAGGATAAACTTAGTTAACCAAACCCTGCAGCTGTTTGTTTAACGCTTCTCTGAACGGCGCAGAGGAAAACAAATTTGTACTGGTCTTGTAGGTTCTTTGAATGGAGTGAAACTCACCAAATCTTTCGTTTGTAGAGAAAGATTCCGTCTGGAAAAATTCAGTCTTTGAGATCTTTTTGGAGCTCGAAGTTTCAAGATTCAGTCTGGAACTCAGTCAGGCTTTGAGATCTTTTTGGAGCTTGAATTTTTCAATCTGGAGGAAGCTGGAAAGATTCAGTCTGGCAATCTTTGTCAGATCTTTTGTTGAGCTTGAAGTTTCAAGATTCAGATCTTGGAGCTTGTAGTTCTTTGAGTTTCCTTTTTCTCCATCCGGGTCACAGGGCACCATCTGTTGTAAAGTTTTTCTTCTTCTAAGCAAATACCAGGAGACGTTTGGATCACGTTCAAGTAGAAGTTCTTCTTTATTGCACGCGGCTGCGGGTTCCAAAATCAGTCTAGACCTAACGGTCTTCCAAAATCAGTCTAATTCTTCAACGTCTGAGCTAGGAATCAGCATAACTATTCACATGCTGATTCTGGCCAGGAACTCCGGTTCCATGGGCCATCCTAGAGCCATTAAAGACAAAAGGTGAAAGTCTCAATGACTCATTTACAAGTTGTGCAGGATCTACTGCTGGAAACTCAATAATCATCATTTATACCTAAAACAAAATAGATTCTTAAAATTTGTTATCCTTCACTGGCCAGTGACTGTTGAGCATGATTTGTTTGCGTCATAACGTGAGTTACGTGAAGGGGGAGGAGCATCGCACATGGCTTGGGAAGACCGAGAAGACGGGAGACAATTTGACTGCTGGTGTTAGAAGTGCGTCATTTTTGAGACTTCATATATTCAATGTAATACTAGGCCCAAAGTGTAGAAAAACGACGCTTGGTTTATTTTGTTTTGCTATTTGAAGTGTTTTTTTATTTATGTTATCTTCTCTGTGATCTTTGAGTCAACGCGCTGAGTCTAGACGTGTGTATCGAGGCCAAAAAGCTAGTGACACTCAAATTCATGGTCAATAACTGTGTCGAACTTATTGGATGTTCGTGGTGGACTTCGGAATTCATCCGGGACTGAAAAGATTGTGTGGTTCGTCATCGTGGGACGTGGATCAACTGCATTCATCGCCTGTCCGGGACTGCTCCTGTGAAATTGCGTTCGTATCGTAAGTGACTTCATCATTGCTTCTTTCGTCGGATAGACGTAAGTGAACTCATTTTCGGGACTGCTGAATGTGCGGGAGTAATCTACATTGAATTCATCAGCTGCAACTGTGCACCAACGAACTGGGCCCCAACGATAACGAACAACCATATATTTGATTACTGACTCGCGTATATTTGACTGCGTCACTGACTTGCAACTAATTTGCATACAGAGAAAGAAAGAAAACCTCTTGTTATGAATCACGGGTTTTTTTCAAGTGTTTAATTGTTTTTGAAGGAAATATTGTTTCATTTTCCTTATTGCTCAACATGTTGCAGGGGAAAATTGTTTATATCTAACAGGTTTTTTTTTGGGGTACAGTCTTTTGATGACAGTGTTTTAAAGTAGAAAAGGTAAAGGGTAAAAATGCAAGTGTAAAAATACATAAGAGAGACAAAGAACAATTCTGAGACTGAAAAGTTGATTTGTACAATTTATTTACAAGAGAGTAATTTACATACCATTGGGTATAAGTGTTTATCTGTCTTCGAAAAGGCGTTTCTTGTTTGTTTTTTTTCTTTTAAAGGGGGTTATTATCGTAGTGTAAAATAAATAAATTTGTTATTTTTTTTGTTTTATTCTTAACATTTGTATTCTGGTATTTATTTGTAGTTTGGCAAGTTAATTCATTTAACAACATACTGATTTCTGGGAAACCATAAATAAGAATTGTTTAATTTATTATTTTAGTACAAGTCTTGTGTAATTGGTACAGGGAAAAATATATAATTTACGTCAATTTGCATTTAAAGGAAAATACCGGCCAAATTCACCATTCAACTGCCGGGAATCCAGGTTTTCTTGTTTGGGAAACATTTAAATTAACCCCTAGGGTTAAGAAAAGGGTTACAATTTTATGACGGACAGACAAGAACGGTTTAACCTAAAAATATCAAAATTTAAAATACTGTGGAAACAAAGACACCTACATCTTGGATGCACTTGAGGTAAGCTAAAACATATCAAAAATTAATTTCAAGGAACTATCCCTTTAAACTGCAACACTGAACTTGAGAAAATAAACACGGGTACAGTATATATTCTTCCGGATTTCACAATCTAAAACTAATAAAACAAATCAACGATTATAAAAAACAAATTCTCTCACATGGGATCCTCGTGTTAGATCTCCCCCATCTCTCTCACTCACGCGAAACTGAAGTGCACAGTCTCTCACCGAACTCTCCCGCAACGTTTTCTTTCCGTGCTGAAAGCTGCAACCCGATGCGTAAACTTTTCCCAGTTCACACCATACTCTCGCGCAAACTTTCGTCACCGAGCTGTCACTCAAAATGTCCGTGAACTTGTCAGCTTTCTCAGAACGCCGAACTTCACTGACCAATCGCGGAAGAACACCACAAAACTGCGTTCCTTTTTTTCTTTCTGTCACCCCCCTCACCTTGACTTTCAGAGGTCAAAGTACACAGTTCTCATTGTCAGACTGTCTCTCTCAGAAAACACAATTAAATGCAGGCATTGTATGAATTGTTTTCCCTTAGACCATTTGAAAAAAAACTTTTATAAACATATCTCATATGAACATGAAAAAACTAAAAAAGTCCATCTACACTTTGTTTGCGTATGAGTGCATCTTTTCAGACCCAAATACAAATAATGAAATTATCTTCTCATTAAAAAAAAAACCCGACAGTTATACATTTAGAAACCCAACATTTGTCCAGGTCTCTACATTCTTCCCCCACCAAGAATCGTTATGTCCTCATAACGAGGGAAAACTGAGAATCACGCAATTTAACATTAGCTCTTTTCCATATTTAGACACACATCCACTTTTCAAATGAATGAGCAAAATAATATCACAATAGACCCATGTCTATACTGAAACAAATCACTCAAATTAGTGTCTAGCAGTTAAGTCAACTGATCAGGGGCCGTATTCACAAAGAATTTTATCTTACCACTAGGAGTACTCCTAAATCGCACTAAAATATTTTAGCTAGGAGTGTTCTCTTAAAAGTTATTCACAACGCCTTTCAGACCTACTCTTAGTAAGGAAAAATGACAACTCCTAAACTAAGAGTGAGTCTTCGTTGCTATGGATGACGTCAATTCTCATGCACGAGCTTCCTCGCAATGATCACGGTGATTGGTTGTTAGATGACAGGGCCATCATGCGAACCAACACAGACGCACCAAATCATGGAATTACGACATCAAAATATGTCTGTGTCCTACACAAAATAAATAGGCTAATAATAGTAATGTCATCGAAATGCATATATAATTACATGTTTGTGCAGGCCCCAGTGAAGTGTAATTCTAAAAAGGCAGAGAGAGAGAGAGAGAGAAGTTGTGAATTCAATTAAATTAAATCAAGGTAGCCTAATACCCTAATGAAAACCGCCACTTGCCTAATAATGAAAAACGACACTTGCATTAACACTTGCTTGTTTAATTGACATCCTATTAGCCTAAATAGACTAGTTAAAGCAAGGAAATGTTGCTCCTATTTAAGTAATGTAATAGTTGAATGACGGTAGATAATGAACTCGCCAAAACGGAAAAGAAAGCCCAACTGGACGCAGGATCAGTCACTGCTGCTGGCCCAGTTGGTGCTGAAAAAAAAAAAAAAAACGTAATAAAAGGGAAATTCGGCACTGGGATACGGATACAACATCGAGAATTGTGAAGTTTGCATCGTACACAATCTGGGTATTGAGTGGGTTTTCTTTCTATTCACAAACATGTCCTCATCCTGACGTGGTGCAATTATTTTAATATGTGTCCCGTCTATAGCACCGACCACTCCGGGCACACCGGCAATATCCATAAAGCTGGCTTTGTTTCTTTGGAGTTGGCGAATGTCCAAATGAAAACTGACAATTGGCTCACACTTTGCAAGTTGTCAGAATCACTTTCTTGTAGCAGTCTTGAAACAGACTCTACAGACTCATCTGTCTCAACTCTTTGAGAAATCTGGCATCAGAATGCTCAAAATTCTCAGAAACACTCTGCTCAACAGTCTCTGAAACAGCATTATCAGAAACCCCTGCATCATTCTGAGATGCGTCTCTTCTCCTAGGAGTCAAAGGATGATTTTCAGGTATGTGATACCACACTCCATACATTTCATCCTCACTCTCTGAACTCTAATCAGAATTCTGATCAACTCTGGCTTCGGTTTCCTGTCTTACATGTGCATTCTCACCTTCCTGTTCTGGACTCTGTGTCTGACCAGCATTCTTCCTTTTCCTCAGAACTCTCTTCCTGGGTTCCGGGACACGGTCAGGAACTTGTTGCTGTCTCAACCCTTGTCCAACAGAAATAATGTGATTCCTATGCAGAATCTTGACAGGTCCAGTTCCACTCTCTGGCTTAAGACGAAACACAGGTAAGTGAGGCATCTGGCTCTGAACAATGTAGGGCTCAGCACTCCATCTGTCCGCCAACTTGTGCTTTCCTTGCAATCCAAGATTCCTGATCAGAACTCTATCTCCAGGAACAAGGTGAGAGTAATGCAGTTTCTGATCATATCTTCTCTTATTTCCTGCATTCTTCTTTCCAGCTTTTTCCTCCGCCAGCTCGTATGCAGACTTCAGCTCTTGCTGCATGGTCTTGACAAAACGCTGGTAAGACTTAGTGGAAGTACCATCACTAGACACACCAAAAGTCAGATCTATGGGCAATCTGGCTTCCCTTCCGAACATAAGGAATTAAGGCGAGTATCCTGTGGCTCCGTTCAGGCTGCTATTGTACACGTGTACAGGATGTCCAATGTGATGGCTCCAATGCGGTTTCTGCTTCGGATCCAGGGTTCCCAACATATCCAAAAGGGTCCGGTTGAACCGTTCAGGTTGCGCATCACCCTGGGGATGGTATGGCGTTGTACGTGATTTCTCCACTCCCAACAGATTAAACAACTCCTGGATGAGCCTGCTCTTGAAATCCTGTCCCTGGTCCGAGTGCATCCGTCTAGGCAGTCCATAGTGAATGAAGTATTTCTCCCACAGTACTTTTGCGACTGTGGACGCCTTCTGGTCCTTAGTTGGAAACGCTTGCACATACCTTGTGTAGTGGTCAGTGATGACTAAGATATTACAAATGTTTTTGGAGTCTGGCTCTATGGATAGAAAATCCATACACACAAGATCCATAGGTCCATCACTGGATAAGTGTGACAATGGTGAAACTCTATTTGGCAGAGTCTTCCTCTGGACACATCTGGCACATGTTTGGCAGTACTTCCCCACCTCAATCTTCGTTCGTGGCCAGTAGAATAGGGGTGTGCAAAGCAGCCGCTATTTGTATCTGTATTTGTATTTGTTGAGGGGGGAAAAGTATTTGTATTTGTATTTGTATTCGGATAAAATTCAAAATAGGCGTAAAAATTTTTTTTTTGCGTTACCCTTCTAATTTACGTTATAGTGTAAGTATTCTTTAATTATATCCATTATAATAATTATGTATATGCAATATTGGTTGATGTTTTTCCATAAATCCAGCAATGAAACAATGAACGTCATTGAAAAGAAAATAACATAACAGCCATTACCTCATCCGTGGTTAAACCAACAACTATAAAATACCATTGTGAACATTATGAAGCATAGGCTACAGCCTACACCTTGCTGTCTGCAAAAGACAGAGTAACTTAAACGTACCATATAACTTCCACATGTGCATACAATTCGACACAAATACACAAGCATTTTTAAACTTTTTAACCGAACGTTAACGTTACTCTGTCAACAGCCTATTGTCTAAATTACCGCGCAACATCTGACGTTACGTAAACAGAGCGAACATGAGAGCACCCGACTGCAGACGTCAATAATGCAGCGTAATGGAATAATCTCCCGATCAAACTCCGCTTCCCGAAAGTTATAAACTGCCTCAGGAACCCAGTTAAGGTACAGAAATCTATTCTACAAAAATAGTGATGGAGTTAAGAGTTTTTTCGCTCTCTGTTGCTGTGTGGAGCAGCCTGTGTCCGTCACTCACTCACTCATCCGGGCGTGCACTGCGGTCTCATAAGGAAACACAGCTTTTTGATATAAAGTTTCTTTTGTTCCCGAATACAAATATTTTTTTAAGTATTTGTTCAAAATAAATATTTGTAAAAAACACGTTATTTGTGCCTTTCCGAATACCGTATTCGGGTTCGGCTCCACCCCTACAGTAGAATCTCTCTCTTACCAAGCCATAAGTCTTGTCAAATCCCAGGTGTCCGGAATCATCATGAAGCGACCAGAGAACTACTTCATGGAACTTTCAGGGCAAGCACAATTGCTTACGACGGGGTTTGTCTGGGACTTGAGTGCACCAAGACATCACTCCATTCTCCATTACTAATCTTTCCTATTCTTTCATGACCAAGGGAAGGTCCTTGTGAGATTCCTTCTTGACCTTGGACAGATCTCCTCCTTTAAGAGCTCTCCATATCTCTCCAAGACAAGGATCCTCTTGCTGGGCACGTGACATATCTGCAGAACTCAGTTTTGGAATCATGGAAGTATCCAGAGTGGCTAACTTGCAGTAAGCTCGGGGGACTGATTTAGGAGTTCCTCCCAATGACGTGATGGAATCCATGCTGGCAGTTGTGAAACAGTTAGACTTGTCTTGCACTGGCAGCTTACACAAGGATCTCACTCCAGAGGATGATATATTAGTCCACTCCTGCTCCTTCACTCCCCTATGAGGATGACGAGACAAAGCATCAGCATCAACATTTTGTCTCCCAGGCCTGTACTTGAGACTGAAGTTGTATACAGAAAGGGCCGCCAGCCACCTATGTCCCGTAGCATCCAGTTTGGCTGTGGTCAGAACGTAAGTTAACGGATTGTTTTCCATCTGCACTTCAAACTTTGCTCCGTACAGGTAATCATGTAGCTTATCAACAACAGCCCACTTTAACGCCAAGAACTCAAGTTTATGGACTGGGTAGTTCCTTTCAGAAGGCGTCAAGCTTCTGCTGACAAATGCTACAGGACTCAACCCCAGTCCTTGGTCCTGATACAGCACCCCGCCAAACCCTTCACAGCAGGCATCAACATGCAAGACGGAAGCTGAGAATTAGCAAAGACCAACACAGGAGCCTGGGTAAATCTCACCTTCAACTCATTGAAAGCAGCTTCACAAGCATCAGCGGTCCAACACCTTGAGCAGCCTCTCCTCATGCTCCTCTAAAGTCCTCTAAAGTCCGTCCAAAGATAATGAGGTCATCCAAGTAAACCAGCACTTCCAACAGGTTCATGTCTCCCACCGTCTTTTCCATCACTCGCTGGAAAGTCGAGGGAGCTCCACAAATCCCTTGTGGCATCCGCTGGAATTGGTAAAACCCCACTGGGCAAATGAAAGCGGTCTTTTCTTGGTCGTCTTCACTCAGGGGGATCTGATAATATCCACTCCTAAGGTCCAATACACTGAACCACTGGCTTCCATTTAAGCAGGCCAGAGCATCTTCAATGCGTGGAACGGTGTATTGGTCAGGGATTGTGCGACGATTCAACGTTCTGTAGTCCACACACCCTTATCTGTCCATTCTTTTTTCGGAATACGACGATCGGTGAAGCGTAGGGGCTTCTGGAGTCTGCAATAATTCCAGCCTCTTTCAGCTTCTTCAAGTGCTCTCTAACATCCTCGATGTCGGCTGGTGCAAGCCGCTGTGACCTCTCACGAAAAGGCTTATCCTCTGTCAGTCTGATGTGGTGTTGGGTACTCTTCGAACATCCCACATCAAATTCATTGCAGGAGAAAACATCCTTTCTCTCCAACATCTTTTTGACCAGCCGTTGTTTCCATTCTACAGAGACCGATGTATCGCCAAAATTAAATGAATCCTTGGTCAGTTTGGTTTGACCACTACTCTCTCTGGGTTGAGAGATGGTAGGCACAACGTCAACCGGAAACACATGGGCGATAGGCATTCCTCTCTTAATCGTCACTGGGCAAGAAGAGACATTCCTAATAGTGACTCCAATTCTTTTTGACTGGTCAGCAGTAGCAGACTGGACCTCAGCTCTCACTAGCAGTTCCGCAGGAAAACGGGACTCCTCAGGCTGATCCACTAACAGGGTTTTAGCAGTTGATGTGACTGGGTATTTCAGGATTCCAGAAACTCACACTCTCTCCCGGAGTCAACTTCAACGGCTTAAGGCGGGGAAACCAGACGGTCCCTCTACAGTCGTCAACGTCACACTTGCTAACACCAATCACCCGTTCATAGGCAGTTCTGATCTCAGGATGAACAGTCAGTGTATGGCGGAAATAATTTCCCATCTTCGTCTTGCAAACTTCTACCAGCTTCTTTACCACATTTGTGTTTGTTCCCACCAGAATATTGACATCTCCTTTCATGACAGGATCGGGACCAACACAAGTGCATCTATGGATTCTGCCACTCCTGCCATAGATCCTGGAAACTCCAGCCTTAAAGACAAGCAGCCATCATAAGGGTATCTCTGCGAGCTTAATCCCCATATTTCCAAATTTTCAATTGGTGTCAATGGCAGATGCTTTAAGTGTTTCTCATAGAAGGATCTGTACAACAGCGTGACCTGCGATCCACTATCCAGTAAAGCCTTAGTGTAGATACCTTACACCTGGATGGGAAGGACAGAGCTAGGTCCCACTAAACCGCTCGGAAGATCTACTTGCTCAGCTCTTGCTACTTGCTCGTGTCTTCCCCGGAGCTTCAGGCCGTTCCTCTACTGAGCCCCGCAGGCATTTCCCGACGACTGTCTCATTCTGATGAGCTCTCTCATGTTTACTCCTTCTGTTTACTCTCCTGAGATTCTCTTCCTTGGTACAATCTAGGGGTGCGCCGATCCGATATTCGGTATCGGTATTAGTCCGATACTGGCCAAAATCACTGGATCGGATATTGCATGAATCGCGGGAGTATAACCCGATCCGATACGATCACGTCCCTTAGTCCTAAATTGTCATACAAATGCTTAACAACATCTGAGAGACATGCCGTAAAGAGAGATGAGCAACATGCGTCACGCAGGGTTGCCAGATTTTCACATACAAATCCCGCCCAATTGCTTCTTAAAAATAGCTAATCGCGTTTCGGGGTGGGAGAGACCGCAGACTTGGCAACACTGGCATCACGTGAACGGTAGCTAGAGGTGAGTGAGGTAAGCGAGCCCTCTCAGCAATTGTCCCTCCAGAAAAACGTGATTATGCGATCGCATGATTCAATGCAAAATCAGCCAAGGTCCGCATATTTATGCAGGGGCGCATTTTTTCAAATAGGCCGCACTTTCGCCTCATAAATTGCAGATTTCCGCGTGCAAAATATGAGGGCTTGCATGATTTCATAATCCACGCATTTTCGTTATGAACGTTATGAAGTGACGTAATTGCGCGACATCATTGAAAAGCTGCAAACCCCGTAATGCTGATGAAACCATGATGAAGCTCGCAAATCATTCTCATTTGCCAACAAACATAAGCGGCAAAAGACCGGGCAAAGCAGTTTCCCAGTGTGTTACATGACAGTGGGGGCAAATTATTTTGCACTCCGTGCAACTGTGTGTTGGACCACAGGCGGAAGTCGACACTGGACAACCACTATGCCACTTTATCATTTTTATAGAATTTGTAGCAAATATTAATTTTGTAAAGCTACATAACTTGTTCGACTCATCAATGTTTTGTAAGTTTGAGCATATGTGTTTATTAAGGTCTGAAATAAAACAAGATGAGAACTTAAATGAAGAGCTCTTTTCCAAAACGCGATAAACGCCATTTAAAAAAAAAAAGTTTATCATGTCATTTTGCTGTGTAATGAACCTTTTCACTGCTCCATCAACGTGTCATGCCAAAATCGCGATATTTCCTGGTTTAAAATGTACTGCAAGATGCAGTTTCTTTCCTAAACGCGATACATCCTCTCGACCAATCAGAATTCGGGCGCGTTCTAAGCAATCAAAATAGGCGGCGATCTGAACAGACGTTTATTTCATTAATTCCTCAAAATGAGTGCTTTAAAGTTTACAAAACGCAGACTGGACAAAGATAATCACAAAAAACAACAACAAAAGAAGATTCGCGGGAGGCGCGTTAATACCAATAGTGGGATGTCAACAAAGCTGCTCCCACAGGTTTCTGTCAGGCCGAGAGGCTGTCACCGGACGATCTGATTTTTATTTATTATCTTGATTTTTATTTTATTTATTTATTACTGACTGACTTGCCTGTTGAATATCGTTATCATTATTTAATAATTCGTTTTTTCATGCATATGTAGTGGACAAATTGGTCCTATTTGTTACAGGTTTGATACTTTACTAAAAATGACTCTGAATACTAAATAACTTAATGAATATTGTTATCATTACTGATAAATGATTTAAAGGGTAAGTTCGGTATTTTACACTTAAAGCCCTGTTTACAGATCGTATCTGATGAAATAGAACTGTTAAGATTAAAGTTTGGACACATGCTGCTGTCCCGAGAATTTTAGGTTTATTCCGCTTCCCCCGAGTTTGAACGGCAGTTGACAACGGAGTCCAGTAATTCTAGCCACTTTAGCCTTTCTGGATTGTTGAAAGGAAGTCTGTGACAACTTTTTTTGCCACGAATCTTCCCGCAATTCGGAACTGCACAAATTCGCCCCATTATTAGCTGTCTGTTTCTAATGCTTTCAATGAAGACAGCGATCTTCTGATTCTTCTGTGTATATGCCCGTGGTTTGCTTGGAATTGGTAAAGGTGCATTATCGCCACCAACTGGGCTGGAGTGTCTATTATTCAAGCTCTCAACGGAAGAATCTGGGTGTGACGCGTTTGGCAAAATAGGTCCACAAAAGCGAAATAATCCTAAAATTCTCGGGACAGGAGCATGTGTCCAAATTTTTATCTTAACCGTTCTATTTCATTAGATACGATCTGTAAACAGGGTTTTAAGTGTAAAATACCGAACTTGTCCTTTAAATGTATTTTTAACATTGTTGTATTTAAGGACTGGTATTTGTATGAGTGTTATGTGCTGGACAATATTAAAATGTGTCATTGGAATTATTTATTTTATTTGTACTATTTATTTTATTTATTATAGTTGGCTTTTATTTATTTCATGCATTTGCACTTGTTTAATTTGAATTAATATAAAGTATTAAAGACAAACCATAATTTTTTTGGAAACAATTGATAGATTTATAGCGTTTTGAAAAAAAAGATGGATTTATAGCGTTTTGAAAAAAAAAAAATTAACTTTGAATTTATCATCAACAATATTGTTGTTTGATTTAATAATCATTGTTCAACATGTTCAGACTGAGCCACACAACCATTTTAACAGGATAAATTGAATATTCACAAAATGTGTGGGTCTAGGTAAAAAATTTAATTTTCCTGAAAACTATTGAAATGGATATATAGTGTTTGGAATAGAGCTCCTCAAATATTCCCAGCACTTTATGTGAGGTAGTATGCTTGCTTATCATAGGAAGTAATAAGAAATGGACTATTTACATTAAATTAGTAGCCTAGGGAATAGGGTGTTGGGGGAGTATGTTATTTTTTCTCTTTTTCATCAAACCGCAGTTTTTGCAAGTTCCCGCAATTTTTGCAAGTTCCCGCAATTTTTGCAAGTTCCCGCAATTTTTGCAAGTTCCCGCAATTTTTGCAAGTTCCCGCAATTTTTGCAAATTCCCCGCAATTTTTGCAAGTTCCCCGCAATTTTTGCAAGTTCCCGCAATTTTTGCAAGTTCCCGCAATTTTTGCAAGTTCCCGCAATTTTTGCAAGTTCCCGCAATTTCATAGCATAAAATTGCATAAATGTCCCGCATATTCCATCGCATTTTTTTTAGAAAACGTGCCGCATAATCAAGGATTTTTGCCCGCAACAATCACAAAAAAACTCCGTGTTTTTCTGGAGGGACTTAATTATTAAGTTATCATATCAGCTGTGTGGAATATATGGTATTGTATCGGTATCGATCGGTATCGACAGATACTCAAGTGTGTGGTATCGGTATCGGTATCGGACATGAAAAAGTGGTATCGAGCCACCCCTAGTACAATCACGTTTCAGATGGCCATCGTCTCCACATCTGTAACAGAAGATGTTAGTCTTGTTCACTGGTCTGGTTGGTGTTGTGCTCTCTGCAATCGCAGCTAAACTGTGTGTAACAGAATGGTCATAAGTCACTGGTTCTTTCGCCACAGCTGACAAGCGAGACACCTCATTCTTCAACCCCCTAATCTCCCTCTTCAGCATTTCTACTTCTGAATTGGCCAAATGGGTGTCACTCGATCTTTGCAGGGGGCGCCCCAGACACAGCTACATTTACATTTGCATGCACTGAGCTCCTTTGTTTCAACATACTCTCTTCTTCTCGCAACTCTTTCATTAGCTCATTGAAGGAAGGAGGGGCACACAGCTTATGGGTCATCCTCAAGCGCATTGCCACCAGGTCACTTGAAAGAGCACCTCTAACTATTTGCTGTATTCGAAGACGATTCATTGCAGGAAACTCAATGCCTCTTTTCCTCAATGCCTCTTTTCCTTTTCACCAAATTTTTTCATTCGCACAGTCCCAACACACGCGACCGTGCCAGTGTATTCTGCAGTCACCAAACCGGCATCACGGCCCGTTTGCCTGCACACAAACGCTGTTTCTACGTCGTCCCAGGTAAATCTGAAAAAGTGTATTTTCTGGTGTCCCGGCCACGGCCGATGGTGTTATGTGTGTAACTGTAATGCCCACGACTCAGTGCCCATTCGTACACACAAGCACAGCCCTACACAATACAGGACTTGCACACATAAAATCGACTCATGTCGATTGTGCATCACATGTAGTGAACATGCCCGCTTTTCAGTGCCCACAATCACTACACACTGCATGTCCCACGTTTTCTGTAAAAACGAAACAAATGCACGGTCAGTCAATTCTGATAGACAGTACTCTCAGTGCTATATGGTGTCCCGGCCACGGCCGATGGTGTAATGTCTGTAACTGTAATGCCCACAACTCAGTGCCCATTCGTACACACAAGCACAGCCCTACACAATACAGGCCATGCACACAAAAAATCGACTCATGTCGATTGTGCATCACATGTAGTGAGAGTGCCCACAATCACTACAAGCTACATGTCAAACGAAACCGATGCACGGTCAGTCAGTTCTAACAGACAGTACTCCCAGTGCTATAAATGTACCCGCTTTCACGCACCCACATTTATTCCCAGACATGCCGAGCCCTCTGGGGCTCGCCCCGCGCGCTCTCTCTCAGCTGAGAGAGCTGAGCACGCGCGGGCTGCCCGCTCGATTAAGCGCGCCCCCGCCTCAAACGCTGCAACGGCGTCCATGTTACAGCACACGGTTGCTCTCGTGCAATGCTTGTGCACGGTTTCAACCCGTGCACAAGCATTACAGTTCCAACGGAACTCGTCCAGCCCTCCCCCTCCCGGTTCACCACCGTAGAGGGGTCGAGCGCGGACATTCTGCCCGCTGTCATCAGCGCGGCCCCTGCCTCAGAAGTTTCGAGCACGACGCTTACGTCACAGCTCACCGAAGCTGCTGTATTGCGAGCCGATCAAAGCACGCTTCGCACTAAGCCCCTAGCAACCCGTGCAGACGCGTGGGCGAAGCTTCCTGGGGTTTTTCAAAATGGGTGCTAAACATCATAAAAGAAGGCTATTCGCTGCAGTTTCGCC
Source organism: Phoxinus dragarum (assembly GCA_033366665.1). Classification (NCBI taxonomy): domain Eukaryota; kingdom Metazoa; phylum Chordata; class Actinopteri; order Cypriniformes; family Leuciscidae; genus Phoxinus; species Phoxinus dragarum. Next base: position 18,917 of record JARPMJ010005037.1, read on the forward strand.
GACGCCCTCGCCGCCACACGGCGCGCGTCGAGTCCACGGTAGAATCGAAAGTAGCACATCTACTTCGAGCCGAAATTCTGAAACTACTGAGAAAAGGGGCAATAGAACCCCTATCTCAAGCTCAAAGCGAAGGGGGGCTTTACAGCAGATACTTCCTGGTACCCAAGAAAGACGGGGGTCTCAGACCCATACTAGATCTGCGGCAACTGAACAAATCGCTTATGAAGCGTCAGTTCAAGATGCTCACGACCAGAAAAATCCTTGTGCATGTTCGCCAAGGGGACTGGTTTGTGTCAATAAATCTAAAGGACGCGTATTTTCAAATACAGATTGCGTCACGTCACAGGCGATTTTTGAGATTCGCCTTCGAGGGTCAGGCATATCAGTACACAGTCCTGCCTTTCGGCTTGTCCCTGGCACCCCGTACATTTACGAAGTGCATGGACGCAGCGCTCACACCCATCAAACTAACCGGGGCATTCGAGTGCTGAACTATTTGGATGACTGGCTCATTCTAGCCCAATCTCATTCTGAGACCATGGAGCGCAGAGCTATGCTACTGGATCACCTCGAGGACCTCGGTCTCACAGTGAACTGGGAAAAGATTTTGCTATTCCCAAGACAGATTATTTCGTTTCTGGGAATAGAACTGGACTCGCTGTCGATGACAGCACGGCTGTCGCCACAGCGCACACTGAATATTCAGCGCACACTGAATATTCAGCGCACAGTCAGCTTTTTTTGCTGCGGCGCTGTAGTCCCTCTCAAGAGATTCCAAAAGATGCTAGGTCTGATGGCCTCAGCATCATCAGTTCTCTAGCTGGGCCTGCTGCGCATGCGCCCGCTGCAGTTCTGGCTCAAAGGGAGAGTGCCTCACAGTGCGTGGGCCGCCGGTCGGCATCGCCTCAAGGTCGATCAAGCGTGCGTTGCAGCTTTGAACCCTTGGGGGTCAAAAGACTGGTACCATTCAGGTGTAAGCCTGGGGACTTCCTCAAGACTGAGGGCAGACCGCTATTTGGCCTATGGTCAGAGAGGGAGAGGCTCCTCCATATAAACTGCCTCGAGATGTTAGCAGTGAGCAAAGCGCTCACGCGCTTTCGTCCCCTGATAACGGGGTGCCACGTCCTGGTACGTCATATCAGTGGTATCCTACATAAATCGCCAGGGCGGCCTCAGGTCCCTGACCCTGTACAGGCTAACCAGACGCCTCCTGATATGGGAAAGCAGCACACGTGCCGGGGCTCCTGAATGTAGGACCAGACAGACCGTCCAGGAACCACGTCCCGACAGGAGAATGGTTTTTGCACCCACAGACAGTGCGGCTGCTGTGGAAGAAATTCGGCAGAGCGGATGTAGACCAGTTTGCGTCTCAGGAAAACGCTTACTGTCCAGAATTTTTCTCGAAAAGCGCGGACGCTCTGACCCACTCGTGGCCTCATCGTCCTCTCTATGCTTTTCCCCCTGTCTCCCTCCTAACCCAGGTGGTGGAACGGATCAGGGAGGAAGGATGCTCAGTGCTGCTAGTAGCGCCACTCTGGACGAGCCAGCCTTGGTTCCCAGTTGTGATGCAGTTAGCAAGCACCGCTCCGTGGCCAGTGCCTCTGAGGAAGGATCTCCTTTCTCAAGCCAATGGTTCGATTTGGCATCCTCACCCAGAGCTATGGTCTCTTCACGTGTGGGCCATTAACGGGTATCCGCTGACCTCCCACAGGGAGTGTTAAACACGATCACGCAGGCCAGAGCTCCGTCTACGCGACGTCTCTATGCCTCTAAATGGTCGGTATTTTCTGGTTGGTGCACAGCTCGTGGCGTGTCACCCCCGGATTGCGGAGTGGCAGAGGTTCTCTCCTTCCTACAAGAGCTGCTGGATAAGGGCAGGTCCCCTTCCACGCTCAAAGTGTATGTGGCGGCCATAGCAGCGTTCTCTGAAACAGCGCTTGGCCAGTCTATAGGAAGGAACGATTTAGTCATTCGGTTCCTTATTGGAGCTAAGAGACTGAATCCTCCCAGACCTCCCACAGTCCCTATATGGGACCTTTTCTACGGTGCTGGAAGCCGTGAAATGTCATCCTTTTGAGCCTTTACAGAAGATTGATTAAAACACCTATCGTTCAAGACGGTGTTTCTTCTGGCTCTCGCTTCAGTGAAGCTCATCGGGGACTTACACGCGCTCTCAGTGAGTGCTAAGTGCTTGGAGTTTGGGCTTAATGTCTCTAGGGTTATACTCAAACCTAAGCATGGTTAGGTTCCAAAATCCATAAATACACCGTTTAGGGCAAAGGTCATTTCCCGGTCTGCCCTACCGGTCACTGGGGAAAATGAGGACGAAAGTTTTATCTGCCTGGTCAGGGCATTAAGAGCTTATGTGTCTCGCTCGTCTGCCTTCAGACAGACGGAGCAGCTCTTTGTTTCGTTCAGCAGGCGTTCTAAGGGACTAGCCGCTTCGAAACAGAGCCTATCCAGATGGATTGTGGACGCTGTAGCTCTAGCTTACACAACCAAGGTCATACAATGCCCTTTGGGTGTCAGAGCACACTCCACGAGAAGCATGGCTTCTTCATGGGCCTGGTCAAGTGGGATTGCCTTGCAAGATATCTGTAGACTGGCCTCCCCATCTACATTTATAACCTAGAGGTTCCCGCTCTACAAGCCAGGTTACTGTCGGTCTAGTATGGCCAAAAGTTGTTAGACTGAAAATTTTCAGTCTTGTGATATATGGCTATTGTAAATAGCAGTGCTGCTCTAAGCCGCCATTTTTTGGAAGATAGTGGCTGAAACCCTCTTCTTTCAGGATTCCCTGTGAGTCCCCTGGGTGATTATGCACTGTATGAACCCCAGCTGATCGCTTTGGGTCTATGGTGTCGGATCCCAGCATGCACAGCGTTTTACGTTAGGTTCCCCTAGCGTAGTCTTACTACGCAGTACGAGAGTATCTCTCGTAAGAGAACGTACTCGGTTACTAACGTAACCTCGGTTCTCTCTAGAGAGAGGAACGACTACTGCGTATCCTGCCGTGCATGCATTCTGGTTGCTTCACTGTTAAAAGTCAGAGAGTTTAGCCTGCGTGCGCAATTTATAGCCCTAAGCCACGCCCGTTTCGGCGGGACGTGACGCAGAAGGGCGCGACGTCACTCTAGGTCTCGCTCTATAGGCTCAAACAGTTGCCCGCACAGCAGCCAATCGGTGCGCGAGCTGTCTCGCCTATGTCTGTATGCTGCGGCAACGCGTTTTACATTTATACAAAATTAAGGATAAGTTTTGGCTTCAGTATTCTCGTGGAAAAGGATTTTCCCCTAGCGTAGTCTTACTACGCAGTACTCGTTCCTCTCTCTAGAGAGAACCGAGGTTACGTTAGTAACCAAGTACGTTTTCTATACATTTCATGCAATTATTGTGAAATATGTAACTTTGACGTGCATGTTGAATTGTGTATTGTTTGTATTTTCAGAGGGTTTAAAGTCCACTACCGTTGTTTTCTTTGCTATCCTTAAAGAAAGGCCACATTTATAGGTTTTTTGCTTTGTTTTGTACTTTTGCAAAATTCATAGATTTAAGAGTGGAAACTGTTTCCAGTTTTTTTGTCTTTTACATTTGTTTGTCCTGCTTCTACATTTTACATTTGTTTGTCCGGTTTCTAAAACATTTTCAACCCCGGAAGAGAAAGCTATTGTTAATGCTGTGTCCCTATGGTCACAGTCGGAAATAAAAGACCCTAAATTTAAGTTTGCCTGTGTTTTGGACCTTTCATTCCTTTGACAGCAAGCAGTCAGCCGGGCAACACTTTTTGGTACCAGGAGTGGGGTCTCCTTGCTAGCATTTGGGGTTTTATTTCGGTTGTGTGGCATACTGATATACAACGGTAGTGGTGAAGAGGAGTTTCGCACCGCGGTGACGCAATCGGCCTTCCAAGGGTGCAGAATTTTAATTGGGACAGCCTTCTTAGCACTGCTGTGACACAATCTGCCTTCGAATGTGGCCTTCGAATGGTGGACTGTTTGAATTGGGATAGCCTTCGTCGCGCCGCTGTGACACAATCGGCCTTCAAATGTGGCCAATTGGCCTTCAAATACGGCCTTCGGGGGATGCAGCCTTCACATTGGGACACAGCCATCCTGTCGAGACAGTAGCTGAGGCCAGAGGAATGGAGACTTCACCCCGAGGTGACTATTTGGGCAGTATTTGGCCATGCGGAAGTGGATCTGTTTGCGTCTCAGGATATGGCACACTGTCCACTTTGGTTCTCCCTTACTCACATGGGACAGACGTGACCGATGCTACGTCTGTACGCTTTCCCCCCGATCGTTCTGCTCCCAGGTGTTCTGGAGAGAGTCTGTCGGGACGGAGTCAGTCTTCTACTAGTAACCCTGTTCTGGGCGACACGAGTATGGTTCTTGGACCTTGTTGACCTCCTCGACGGCTCTCCCCTGGAGATTCCTAGTGATTCATAGTGAGAACTACTCGAATAGGAATTTTCTGTACACAGCATCATGGGTAATGTAGTTTAAATAAGTTGAAATATTTTGAAAGGATTGTTCCAACAAAAGCCCATTCCAACCTCATAGCTCATAACAGGTCTCTCCTTATGGAGAGAATTAATGGAGTTTTTATTTCCAGAACTGACTATTGTGCTACTTAATTTTTTTTTTTTTTTTTCACTGACTGTATTTTGTCTACATGGAATATTTTAAATGGTTAAACACACACACACACACACACACACACACACACACACACACACACACACACACAGACACACACACACACAGCCTTGTGTGATGTTGGTCATGTGATTGTTTGTGTACTTGTGTGAAGGTCATCTGTAAAGAAGCAGCTGTCTTTCTTAGTTAGCCACATTGTTTGTCTGAATGTCTCACCGCTGGAGCGCCATGATGAAAATTCGATATCGTCTTGTGCTGTGTCTCTATCACAGACTCTCCTGTCATGTACATTAAATTCCATATGAAGAAAAATGAGTCCAGAAAGACAGAGAGGAAAGCAGTGCTTGTCCTTTAATTGTTTTTATTTTGTTTCGTTTTTTTATCTGAAATGAAGGATCGTTCCATTAGAGGCTGAACTGAATCATGTGTGTCTTCTTTCACAGTTACATGATGGGAAAATGTAAATGGTAAATGTATATTTAATATACTTAATTGTGTTAAAATGGAACTATTTTAAGTAAATTTAGTGTAATTTAATAGCACTTCTTTAAATTGTATTTTTAATCAATTTTAAATGTACTTTAGAAATACAGCTTAAAGGACAAGTTCGGTATTTTACACTTAAAGCCCTGTTTACAGATCGTATCTGATGAAATAGAACGGTTAAGATTAAACTTTGGACACATGCTCCTGTCCCGAGAATTTTAGGTTTATTTAGCTTTCCCCCCCCCACCCCCACAATGGTTGTCTATGTGCACTGGCAGATTCCTTCCTAAAACACATTAAACTTTCGTTTACAAAGACGTGAAACTCACCGAGTGGTCAGGGGTGTTCACTGATATGATCCCAAAAAAAATCGCTGAAAAAGATGCTTTCCAACAGGTTTTATCGTAGTGTTTGTCCACCTCCATTGACTTGTATTGAATGTGCTGTGTGAGGTACGATATTCCTCCGCCGCTTCTTCTTCTGCTTCTTCTGTGTATTCAATGAAATGCCAGCGGTTTGCTTGCAATTGGCAAAGGTGCATTATCGCCACCAACTGGTGTCTATTATTCAAGCTCTCAACGGAAGAATCTGGGTGTGACGCGTTCGGCAAAATAGGTCCACAAAAGCTAAATAAACCTAAAATTCTCGCGACAGCAGCATGTGTCCAAATTTTAACCTTAACCGTTCTATTTCATCAGATACGGTCTGTAAACAGGGCTTTAAGTGTAAAATACCGAACTTGTCCTTTAAGTATATTTTTAACTTCACATTAATGTGTTCCCAATGTATTTTAAATATAATATCAGCTTATTAATAATGTATTAGTAGAACACTATATAAGACCCACTATTAGTATATTAAAATATATTTTTACAAAACCATTCAGTATGAAAAAAATATATTTAAAAATACAGTTAAAAATTATAATTCAGTTAAACATATTAACAGTTAAAAATATTTGTATAAAACACACACAAACACTATTTGAAAGATAGTAAACTTTAATGCACTACATTAGTACAGCAACATATGAAAATTTAACAAAATACATTAACATAAAATGCATTGATCTGCAGAGGTATTAAACAGAACCAAAAAAACTTAAGTCAAACAAAGTGAAATACAATAGCTACAAACAGTCCTTCATCCTTCAAGTGAATTGAAGTGATTGGTCTTGGAGTTTGCCTCATTGTTGCATTTTCTGCACCACACTGTCGTGGTCGGAAACTGTTTGATCACAGTATCTATGAAAAGGGAAAAAAATATATATATATATATTTTTAAATATTAAAGCAAAATTAACATCTGTTAAAAAAGTCACTGTTCCCTTTCGAAAGGTAACTTGCACTGCATATCTAGGCGCCCCTTTTATACTTCTGGGTCGCACTAATAGTGTCATAGGTTGTCACCAAATTCGATTGGTGTAATTTTATAGCTTTTCAGACACCGGTTCACGTGGAGGGCATTCCCCAAAGCGTCATCATTCCCTGTTCTCAGGGAACAGAGGTTACAGTCGTAACCTAGACGATTTTTTAATATGGCATGTAATGCTTAGTTCCCTTTCGTTGTCACTTCGAGTTACGTCGAATGACGACAAATGGGGTTCGCTTAGAAGCCTATCCTCTTCGAACAGTAATAGAACGAGCCAATGGCAAGCAAATGCCATGGGTCTGCTGAATTTGCATAGCGTAACTCCGCCCCACCTTGTGGGTATAAAGGAAGTGAGCCGGCAACATGCAGATATGTTTTCGCTTTCGGAGCCAAGTTAATTCTTCACTCCAGAAGCTATCCTGAGTTTCATCTCAGCATTCCTCTTCGAGACGAGCTTCCCTCCAGGTGTTGGTGTGACAGCGAGTTCCAGCGAGTGCACATTCCCTGCGATCTATACAGTGATCTGCCAGTGTGTGTGTGTTCTCTCCCTGGTCGCTTCAGCATCTGCGGGGATTTCCTTCTCTCTAAAAGAGCAAGCGCGTGGCACGTCTTTTTAAAGATGCATCGCCCATGCCCTTCTGGTTGTGGCCACTGGTTATCTGATTTAGATGGGCACAATCGCTGCTTTGCGTGTTTGGGCTTAGAGCACGCTAAAGCAGCGCTTATGGATGACTCATGTTTTCATTGCGGAAACATGACCATCGCGACACTACGGTCGAGACTCAGTGATCTCGAAAGAGTGAGAGTCCCCTCATCCACACCCCGATCTACCCCCTCTAGTGACAATAGAGCTGGTACTTCGGCTGGTGGCCAGGGTGACCTGAGGGTGACGGTGTGGCAACAACAACCGACGATTCGTCCTTGGGCCACACCCCCCTCTCAAGTGACGCAACCCGCGAGCCGACCGGATGATGCGCTCGACCAGTCCCGGCCAACGGTCGCTGGCGGGCCGAGTGCGCCGTCTGGCGCTCCTGATGAAGATGCTATGTCGGTCACAGCATCACAAGGTGGGCAGGAGTCCTCGGGAGATGAAGGGTCGGCTGTGCTTTCCCGGGCGGCCACGAGCATCGGGTTAGAGTGCAATCCGCCACCCTGCCCCGAGCGTTCGCGTCTAGATGATTGGTTTTTGGGGGCGGCCGCCGATTCACGTCGGCGTCCGACCCGAAGGCCTTTCTTCCCGGATGTGCATGAGGAGGTCTCGAGGTCCTGGAAGACACCCTTGTCTTCCCGTGATCGCTCAGCGACCTCCTCCGCCTTTCCTCCTCTCGACCAAGCGGCTGTTTACGGGTACACTGGGGTACCTATGGTTGAACGCTCTGTTGCGATGCAACTGTGTCCACAGAGTGCTTCTTCCCGTGGTGATCCTAAGCACCCCTCCAAGGCCTGTAGGTTTTCGTCTACCCTGGTGGCGAAGACCTATAGAGCTGCGGGGCAGGCAGCCGCCTCTTTGCATGCCATGGCCACTCTGCAGGTCTACCAGGCCCAGATGCTCAGGGACATGCACGAGGGCAGGACTGACCCAGGGCTCTTCAATGAGCTGCGTGCCGCCACTGACCTCGCTCTCTGGGCGATGAAAGTGACCGCACGCTCCCTTGGCCAGGTGATGTCCACCAGTGTGGTCCAGGAGAGACACCTCTGGCTCAACCTGGCCGATATGAGGGACGCTGAGCGGACTCGTCTGCTCGACGCCCCCATATCCCAGGCTGGCCTCTTCGGCGGAGCAGTTGAAGATTTTGCCCAACAGTTTTCAACCGCCCAGAAGCAGACTGAGGCTATAAAACATATTCTGCCCCGACGGCCCGCTGCTGCCTCCACCCAGCCGTCGGCTCAGACGCCTCAGCCTGCTCGCCGCCGAGGGCGCCCTCCCGCTGCTCCCGCCCCTCCGGAAGGACGCCTACTTTCATGTCTCCATTCTTCCTCGACACAGACCGTTCCTGCGGTTTGCTTTCGAGGGGGAGGCATACTAGTACGCAGTTCTCCCATTCGGGCTGGCCCTGTCTCCTCGCGTCTTCACGAAGGTCGTCGAGGCAGCCCTTGTGCCGCTACGGCAACACAGGGTTCGCATCCTGAATTATCTCGACGACTGGCTAATCCTAGGTCACTCTCGGGACCAGGTTTGCGAACACAGGGACCTAGTGCTCCGGCACCTAGCCCGTCTGGGCCTTCGGGTCAACTGGGAGAAGAGCAAACTTTGCCACGTGCAGAGGATCTCTTTTCTCGGTATGGAAATCGACTCGGTCGCCATGTGCGCGCAGCTTACGAGCGAGCGCGCGCAGTCATCTGCAGCCGAGGTAACGCCGCTCGGATTGCTTCATATGAGACCGCTTCAGCACTGGCTTCACGATCGAGTCCCGAGGTGGGCATGGCACCAGGGCACGCTCCGAGTACCAGTTACTCCGACCTGCCGTCAGACCTTCACCCCGTGGACGAACCTCAGCTTTCTACGGGCCGGAGTGCCCATAGAACGAGTTTCCAGGCATGTTGTTGTCTCAACGGATGCCTCCTCCACGGGCTGGGGCGCCATGTGCAATGGACATGCTGCCGTGGGCTCCTGGACAGGACCCCACCGCCTATGGCATGTCAACTGCCTCGAGTTGCTGGCAGTACGTCTCGCTCTGCACCACTTCCAGGCGCTGCTCAAGAACCAGCACGTACTAGTCCGATCAGACAATACCGCGACTGTAGCGTACATCAACCAACAAGATGGTCTACGCTCCCGCCGTATGTCGCAACTCGCCCGCCACCTCCTCATATGGAGTCAGAAGCATCTGAGGTCGCTTCGAGCCATTTATATTCCGGGAGACCTGAACTGTGCAGCCGACGAGCTCTCACGGCTTCAGCCTCTTCCTGGAGAATGGAGACTCCATCCCCAGGCGGTTAAGCTGATTTGGGATCAGTTCGGGGACGCACAGGTAGACCTGTTTGCCTCCCACGACTCGTCCCACTGCGCCCAGTTTTACTCCCTGACCGAGGGCACGCTCGGCATGGACGCACTGGCGCACAGCTGGCCCCGTGGCCTCCGCAAGTATGTGTTTCCCCCAGTGAGCCTTCTTGCACAGTTCCTGTGCAAGATCAGGGAGGACGAGGAGCAGGTCATATTGGTTGCGCCGCACTGGCCCACCCGAACCTGGTTCTCCGAACTTGTACTCCTTGCGACAGCACCTCCCTGGCCAATTCCTCTGAGGAAGGACCTCCTTTCTCAGGGACGGGGCACCCTTTGGCACCCTCGTCCCGATCTCTGGAACCTCCACGTGTGGCTCCTGGATGGGACGAGGCAGGTTTGAGTACCCTACCACCAGCGGTGGTGGCTACCATCACTTCCGCTAGAGCGTCGTCCACTAGACATGCCTACGCGTTGAAGTGGAACCTCTTCGTCTCTTTGTGCTCTTCTCACTCAGAAGACCCCAGATCATGCCCGATCAGTGTCGTGCTTTCCTTCCTGCAGGATGGGTTGGAGCGAAGGCTGTCTCCCTCCACCCTGAAAGTTTTTGTTGCCGCTATCGCCGCACATCACAACGCAGTCGATGGTAAGTCCGTGGGAAAGCACGACCTGGTCATCAGGTTCCTGAGAGGAGCAAGGAGACTACATCCTCCTCGCCCTCCTCTCGTTTCCTCTTGGGACCTCTCAGTGATGCTAACTGCCCTGCAGAGTGCTCCCTTTGAGCCTATGCAATCAGTGGAGCTTAAGTTCCTGTCAATCAAGACAGCGCTCCTGGTTGCATTGACCTCCATCAAGAGGGTAGGGGACCTGCAAGCATTTTCTGTAGACGAAGCGTGCCTGGAATTCGGGCCGGCCTTTTCTCACGTGATCCTGAGACCCCGGCCTGGATATGTGCCCAAGGTTCCCACCACTCCCTTCCGGGACCAGGTGGTGAACCTGCCAGCGCTGCCCCTGGAGGAGGCAGACCCAGCCTTGGCATTGCTCTGTCCAGTACGCGCCCTCCGTGCTTACGTAGACAGAACGCAGTGTTCAGGACCTCAGACCAGCTCTTTGTCTGTTATGGTGGGAAGCTGAAGGGAAAGGCTCTCTCCAAGCAAAGGTTGTCTCACTGGATAGTGGACGCCATTGCTTTGGCTTACCAGCACCAAGGTCGACCGTGCCCCCTTGGTGTGATGGCCCACTCCACCCGCAGTGTGGCCTCCTCTTGGGCTCTAGCACATGGCGCCTCGCTAACAGACATCTGCAGAGCTGCAGGCTGGGCGACACCCAACACATTCGCCAGATTCTACAATATCCGAGTGGAGCCAGTGTCCTCCAGAGTACTCGCTTCAACCGGCCGGTGCTAGGACCCGCTCAGGTGTCTTCGCTTGCTCGCCATTCCACTCCACAGACTGGATACGTGCGATATTCTCCTCAGGTGAGCCTGATAAGCCCTGAGTTCCTCCAAGGCTGTTGATGTCAACGCCAGAGTTATGCCTCTGGCAGCTTTCACGTTGGCTAGGTGCCGCCATGTGTATGGTTCCCCCTCTGGGCGACCCCCACGTGTGTATTCCACTGTAAGCCTCTCTCGAGCATGTGTCTTTCCCTTGGCAAGCCAGTCTGCCACCCCTGGGGTTGAAATATTCCACCCTGCGGGCTGGACACCCCAGTGTTCTCCGTATGCACCCCCCTCCGGGTCATATGTGTATTCTTAAGTACCCCCTTCGGGCGGGCACTGATTGCATATTTCCACTGAGATATGCTTCCCAGTGTATCTTGGTATTCCTGTGTTAAGTAGGAGTCCTTCGTCCGTGCTAGTCTCACAACAGGGAGCTCAGACTTACGCAGGGCACTGGAAGACAGCCGAGGTGGTGTGATTGGACTGGGAACCCCATTCGTCGTCATTCGACGTAACTCGAAGTGACAACGAAAGGGAACGTCTCGGTTACGGATGTAACCCTCGTTCCCTGAGTAGGGAACGGAGACGTTACATCTTCCGGACACTTCCGCTGTACCGCTGGAACAGCCTGAGTTCAGCTTGGCTCCTTCAGCGAAGAAACATATCTGCATGTTGCCGGCTCACTTCCTTTATACCCACAAGGTGGGGCGGAGTTACGCTATGCAAATTCAGCAGACCCATGGCATTTGCTTGCCATTGGCTCGTTTTTTTACTGTTTGAAGAGGATAGGCTTCTAAGCGAACCCCATTCGTCATCATTCGACGTAACGTCTCAGTTCCCTACTCAGGGAACGAGGGTTACATCCGTAACCGAGACGTTCATATATTTTAACAGTAGACATTCAATATAAAATGTTAATATAATGCAAAAAAGGAGTTAATAAAATATCTACATCAAATAGGACAAACATTAAATGGGTCATGACATGAGAAACCAAATTTGCCTTGATCTTTTGGTATTTAAGAGGTCTTTGTACCATTAAAACGTCCTGCAAGTTTCATAGCTTAAGACTTCCTCCCCATTATAAACAAATCATTTATTTAATCACGCTGCGCGCCTCACAAGTGTTCAGTCGACGGACAGCGAGTGGGTCTGTACAGGGAAATTACGATGCCACGCAGATGTGCTGTTCCTGGCTGTGGACAAACAACATCTTTGAATACGCTGCGAAAGATCCAGTCGTCAGGGAAAAATGGATGCACTTTATTTTTTGCGGACGTCTCAGTCACGGCAGTGTTAGTTTAAGCATTTGTTCTATACATTTGAAGGATGACTGTTTTGAGAACAAATCCCAAAATGATGCTGGCTTTGCCAGAAAACTGTTGCTCAAAGATAAGTCCGTGCCTACTATTCTGGGCTCAACAACGACGACGCAAACTTTAAAGGTCCCATGACATGGGGTTATTATATTATTTTATAATGTGTCCTGGGTTGCCCTTATAATGTTAGTATGTTTTTTAGATAGAAAATAGTCATAATTTAGAAACAAAAGGCATTTTTCCTAGCCCAGTTTTAGCCTCTGATTTGAACGCTCTGTTTGAAGGGGCGTGTCTGTGTGAGACTTCAGTGTAACCGGCCAATGCTGTGATTGGCTGACATGCTTGCATATGAAATAGCTACTTATTACATGTGAAACTCTCTCGAATACTTTTACTACAGTTATTATACGTTTTTACTATTACAGCTATCGAGATAAACAAATCGTCAGAAGTTTTTAAAGTATTTAGATCTATTCCCATCACATAAAATGTTGCCGTGATGAGCATTGCGCAGATGACAGTCTGTTGATCGCGAGAATGAAGATCTTATCATGGCAACGCAGTGTCTGCACTCTCTGCTTTCACCAATGCAAACACGATGATGTAAATACAGTAAGAGCGATCATGTGCAGTGTAACGTGCGTCATTGATTTCATAACGAGTTTGGCAAGTGTCCAGATAAACTCGATCGCGCTGTGTCCATGAGAAAATGAGCTAGAAACTTAGAAAGTAGGAACGCGTGCGCGCGATTCCTACAAAGATTGTTCTTTGATCGCTTTCTGTATATAATTTATTCACAATTTAAATACGATTATTTTCATCCTACTAAAATAAACGATGTGAAGTTGATATTTTAGTCACTGGCTTGACTTACTGAGACATAAACAGCAGTATTGAACGATTTGAGAGAAAGATTACCTTTCTGAACTTGAACAATTACACATCAGAAATTGTTGCTCGGCTCGATCGATTTATTTTCAGACGTTCGTCGAGGCCACCTCTATGACCCAAGTTGAGGAAACAGTCGTCGGTGAAATGTGTGCCGCAGACATGCAAAACTTTGAGGAGTTGTGTCGGCGCATTTCCAGAGGAAATTAAATTAATCCACTGGTTCTTCTGGGGCTTGGAGGAAGGAACTAAAAAAAGGCTTCGGTGTTCATTTGTACATCCAATTATTGAGCAATTATTATGCTTTGCTCGCTCAAAAGCCATGATATCTCCCGTGGACAAACTAAAATCGCGCGGATGCGTTCCTGCTTCCTAGCTCATTTTCTCATGCGGGAAATATTCTCTGGGCGGGCAAAGCAGAGAAAGGGGAGGTAACATTTCCTCCGTATGACGTCATACGGAGGAGATTCAAGATCAGCCCGATTGAGCTTCCACTTTTTCAAAGGCAGAGAAAGATAGCAAAAGCTCGATTTACACCGATTGAAATTTCTAGAAACTTGGGGACCATATACAGGCTAGGGGAACTCCTATTAATGTTAAAAAACCTCAAAAATTGAAAATTTCATGTCATGGGACCTTTAAGTAATGTATTTAAAACTTTAAACTACTTTTTAAATACGCTAAATCCGCAAATGTTCTGGCTGGGGGCATTAATAAATGATGCATAGGCACTGACGTTAGCCAATCATAACAGTGGGCGTTAACACTGAACTCTTAAAGGGGAAACACCCCCAAAACAGACTGTTTAAATCAGAGGATGAGAAACAGGGTGGGAAAATGTCATAAATCACTACATTTTAAAAGTTTTTTTGTAAAAAAAACTATAGTAATACTATAATTGCACCTAAGGGAACATGATAATAAAATAAAAAAAAAACATGTCATGACCCATGTCAAGTCTTGCTGAACAACAGTGAAGACTGTATCACAGCAAAAAAAAAAAAAGAATGTTTAACTGAAAAAGTACCCAGCCAACAAGTATAATACTTATAATGTATAACAAATGCTAATCTTTATTTTTAGCATTATTATTTGTTTTAGTCAGCCCCCTTTGACTTCGAGAGCAAAAAAAAAGTGATGTACAGAAACATATACGTCATGCTAACACGCACTCTCTTCACCTCTTTTAAAAAAGATTTAAGGAAATTAGAAGTTGTGCAAAATATTGTATGCAAGTGACTGCAGCTTTCCCAAAAAACAATTATATAAACAGATTTGTACATGAATGAAGCACAGTTAGACACCTGAAATGGACACGTTGCTAACATTTTCCTACCAAGACTGACCGAATCACCTTTCAATAGTCCTGATTAAAAAATCTCCATAACAGAGGTGATATGAGATTAAACCATACTTACTACTAGAGATGCACCGTTTAAAATTTTCTAGGCCGATTCCGATTTTTCACTTAGTTTGACCTGTCGATACCGATTTTAGACGATTCCGATTTCATTTTTTCCAACCACTTTACAGCACACACAAATATTTTAAGAGTTCAGATGCAAAAGCTTTTAAGTGCCATCTGAAATTTTCTTCTAAAATTATGATTTTTATCAAGCTTGTATATTTAAGTTCAATATTTTTACTTAAATGACAAATGATAGGTAATTTTCATTGTTATTTAAGATAGATTACTGAACTTAAATATTCAAGCTTGATAAAAATTATCATTCTAGAAGAAAATTTAAGATGGCACTTAGAGCCTTAAATTGCATCTGAACTCTTCATTTATTTTCTATATATATTTTTAAATAAAACACCATATACTTTTACCCAAACTGAATAATTAAAACAAGTTTAAATAGGTACATTTTCTACAAATATGTTTGTGTTCATTTTCTAGCCTACTCCAGTTCTTGTTAAACACACTAGACATGCAAATTCTGTGCATTTTGGGCATTTTTTGTGTAAAAATCACATTTATTTTGTCCATCAAAAGCGTGTTTTCACTTTAATTGAGCGTGAGCTCCTGCTTTAATTACACAACGCTCCTGCTTGACGCTCACGCACTGCTCCTGCTCCGCGTATTTTTTTCGGCGTGAATGTTAATCAATGAGAGCATTCACACCAAAAAAAAAAAAAAAACGCACTGCTCACGCTTCCGGTGTGAAATGGCCGTAATTCACAAGGTTTCCTACATGTGTGCACGTGTGATTGCTGATGTTGCGCAATGTTAATCATACAGCGCCCGAGGTCATGGCCGATCACGTGAAAATCGGCCAATTCCGGTCACCAGCCGATCAATCGGATCATCTCTACTTACTACTCTCTTCTCTGCTTGTCTCTGCACTCAGATTTCTGTTTTTCTTCTATAGCAGCTAGTCTGAAAAAAGGCAATAAGGTTGTCAAGCTTGAACAAATATAAACACCAATCAACACACACTACCCTTATTGGCTAGTCAGCTCAAGACAAAGGTAACTACCGTAAAACTTCAAATAATAGCCCGGCTTTTATTTTCCCAAATCGCCGAACTTCACCGGCTTGTATTGGAGACAGGCGTCTATATGAGACAGGCCTTTAATTTAGTGTTGAGACTTCACCCTGCGCTGCAATATACATTTAGCTTTACATTCATTTAAAGAAATCAGCTGGTTCAATGAAAATTGCTGCTGCTATCGGATTTTCAGATGATATTCTCAATTCAGTTAACGGACGCTCTGAGGTAAAGTGAATTCAGACTGTAGTGTAGACTAAGCAACGATTGTATTTAATTGTACAGTACAATCATAACATCCTTAAACATAACAATATTGCTGGCCATAAACTGACAAAGTGCGCGTCCGATAACTCGAGTTGTCATAAACGGCGCACGCGCGCGCTTCTCGTCCGGTGTGCGATACATAGACGCGGCGCGGCGCTTCTCGTCCGGTGTGCGATACATAGACGCGGCGCGGCGCTTCTCGTCCGGTGTGCGATACATAGACGCGGCGCATCTCGTCCGGTGTGCGATACATAGACACGGCGCGGCGCATCTCGTCCGGTGTGCGATACATAGACGCGGCGCATCTCGTCCGGTGTGCGATACATAGACGTGGCGCGGCGCATCTCGTCCGGTGTGCGATACATAGACGCGGCGCGGCGCATCTCGTCCGGTGTGCGATACATAGACGCGGCGCGGCGCATCTCGTCCGGTGTGCGATACCTCCTGCCTTGCTTGCGCTAACAGCTCCCGCCCAAATGCGCAGGGCTCTCTTGCGTGCCCAATCTACACCATATAACTGGCTTAAAAAGACGATCTGACGGGTTTTAGAAGATTAAATACAACCCGAAACTAAAAAAAGACCCGGCCTCTATTTGAGACCGGCCTTTATTTACCCAAACCTGTAGCCACACCAGGCGTGTAAAAGAGACAGGCGTCTATTTGGGACTCGGCTATTATTTGAAGTTTTACGGTATATACATAAAATGTTTTTTTTCAAACTTTTTAAAGATCATTTACATCATAACAATGAAGCCAAATTCTTCAGGAAATCCGAAATAAATACACAGCTTAATTTAGCAAATAAAAATGATATTAATGTAATGATGTACATATTATAATAACTAATAATTTTTTTTGCAGATGCATTGGACAATGTTTTATAGTTGTTTTTAAGACGGATAAATTGTCTCCACATAGATTTTAAACAGATTTATCAAAGACTTTAGAGTAGACTTTGACAGTGCAGAAGTTGCTAGAATTCAGTGTCAGCATCATGTTACAGCGGTTAACGTCAGTATTTCACGTGCAAGTCATATTAGCAAATGCATAGCAGACCTGTCCACCTAGGAAAACAACTAAACAGTGAGCTAGTTATTTATGCAAACAGCAACTAAAACTTACCAGTAACTTCTGAGGCAGTATATCTTCATCTCTTCGAGTCTGCTTCGACTTTGACTTGAAAAGATTGGCTCTGAACTGAAAAAGACGTGATGTTACACTTTGTGCCAAAAAAACGAAATGCTGTCATGATCACTCACCCTTAAGTAGTTCCAAACCATTTAAGACTTTCGTTAATCTTCGAAAGAAAAACTGACATTCATATCCCTCCGATAAAAGATTCACCAGATCTTTTCACGTTTCAAAAAGTTAGTTTCAAAAACATCTCCCAATCCATATCAATCGCGTGGTTTCCTCCAAGTCCTCTAAAGAAACACGATCGCTATAACTATTTTAATAGTTTAAATTTAGACTTCTAAATCTAATCACATTCAAGGACCGCACGCACAGCAACTGAAGCTCTGAGTGAGATGCGAGCTCATCATCATAAGAACCAATCACAGCCGTTGAAACGCCTCTGGAACCAATCAGGACTAGTCACGTGTGTTATGCGCATTGTTCAAATTTAAACAAGTACAACACCTTTTTGGAAATTAACATTTAAACATCTTTGGGAAATGTATCTATGATGCATTTCAAATAATATGATGCTGAAATCCTTGTGGGAATTTTAGTAGTACAAACATATCATGTAATGGACAACAGCCTTAAGTAGCCTTTTACAACAAACAAGTAAAAGTGAAAAACATTAATTTTAAGCTTATTGGAATGCTAATAATAGTTGACAAATGTTTCTAATACATTATAAGTTGGTACATTGTAAATGTAATTTCAATGATAAATGTGATAAATACATAAATAATGAACTATATTACAGTAGGCCTAAGTGTTTATAAAGTAGGCTACATACATACATTTTAAACACACTAAAAGCTTAATCATTTTGCTATGTTCTTACACAAAGTACACATACAATGTACTTTAAGTAAGAGCAACATAAGCATGTTTTCTTTAAATACACTAAAACTTCAATACAGGTATATGCCTGTGTTTAGCATATTTCTTAAAAGTGTAACTAAGCATATATGTATTACCAAATACTTCTAGTACACTTTTTAGAAATATATTTAAAGTATGCTTGTAATTAACATATTTATTTAAAGTATAATTAAGCATATTAGTATTACCAATGTACTAGTATACTGTTTAGAAATATATTTAAAGTATGCTTGTAATTAGCATATTTATTAAAAGTATAATTAAATATATATTTATTACCAATGTACTACCAGTATACTGTTTAGAAATATATTTAAAGTATCCTTGTAATTAGCATATTTATTAAGTGTAATTAAACATATTTATTACCAATGTACTACTAGTATACTGTTTAGAAATATATTTAAAGTATGCTTGTGTTTAGCATATTTCTTAAAAGTGTAATTAAGCATATATTTATTAACAATGCACTTTTAGTATGTTTTTTATGAATATATTAAAATACAATTCATTGTATTTTAAATGCACTTTAAATAAGCATGTTGGAAATACAAATGTATTATAAACATACTATTTGAATTTCAAATATATTTTGAATACATTTAATACTACGTCTTTTTCACCTGAGTAGTATGCTGACATGTCTTTGAAATCACTTATATCAATCCAATGATAGGAAATGAATGATCAACCTGATCACAGTGACTATAATAATATGATACTATGTCACGTTCTTATCCATTACATATTTATTGCAGCATGATATCAGAGGTGTCAAGTAACGAAGTATACTTTGTTACCTTACTTAACAGAGCAGCCATCAAGTGTTAGACAGTATTCTAGGTTATTATGTGTGGAAGTTTTTTGTCCAATAATTAGAATCTCTGTTTTTTCAGGATTTAGTACCGTATTTTCCGGACTATAAGGGTGTACTCACACTAGGCACGGTTGCCATGAACCGGGCCCGAGTACGATTGCCCCCCCTCCCCACTCCCCCTCTGGCCTGCACTCACATAGGGTTTCAGCATTTGTGCCGAGCACGCTTACGTCAATATGGTGCATAATGAAGAGAAGTGTCACACCATGAAATGTAAACAGAAAAAAACAGCAATGCATTCGGCACTTTAGGATATCGCACAAGATTTGTCAACACAGAAAACATTAAATCACTGGAGTTTTTTTTTTCTCGACACCATCGTATTAATTGATTTTGATTCATATGCGCGACTCAGCGCGAGGGAGAGAGAGAGAGCAGACAGCGCTCGGGTGAGTGCGCGCGCGCGGCCGGGGCTCTCTCTCTCTCTCTCTCTCTGTCTCTCTGCCCTGTCAAGCGCGCCCTGTTAAACCGTGACGTCCTGTTCCGTGCTCCAGCACGGTTAGCGCTCACACTGCATGCGAACCGCGCCCGAGTCCAACTGAACCGTGCTCTGGCCCACCTCTTCCAAGCGGGCCAGGGCCGGCTAATCGAGCCGCGCCCGGGCACGGTTCGGAGCACTCACACTAGTCAAACGAACCGCGCTTTGGTGGTCAAACGCACTCGGGCACGGTTCAAACTGGCTAGTGTGAGTACACCCTAAGTCGCACTGTTTTTCATAGTTTTGCTGGTCCTGCGACTTATAGTCAGGTGCGACTTATATATCAAAATTAATTCATACTGACTGAGATGAACCAAGAGAAAACATTAACGTCTACAGCTGCGAGAGGACGCTCTAGTTGGCGGAGTTGTTCAGAAGGTACACCGAGGAAGAATTCAATGGATTCAGTGTTGTGGAATGAGATGGTGGGAGCTTGCTGAACTTGCTAAGGTAAGCTGTATGTGCTCGACCCAGAAGGAGTTACAATGCGAGTGTTGGAACACAAATCATTTCAGCTTTGTTAAGAAGGTCAAGTCAAGTCATCTTCATTTATATAGCGCTTTTAACAATGTAGATTGTTTCAAAGCTGCTTTACAGAGATAAACGTATAATTTAAGGTAACAGATTGTTTTGGCTTTATAGCGGTTCTTCAATAATGTTATTTTCCAGCTAAAGTTAGTTTTGATTGATTCACTTCCGTCGAAAGGATAATTTATTATTAAATTAGGGGCCGCTAAAGGCAAGTTCACACTACAGGATTTTAAAACGTCGGGCTGAACTGTGCAGTTCACACTACATGACTTGCTCTCTGTGAAATCAGGAGTGTTCAAGTTGTTGAGCTGTTCACACCACACGACACAACGTGATTTACCCGCAACAGGAGGTAACTCACTACACGAGTTGACAACAACTCTGTCACCCAACGATTTTATCTTGTCTACAAACCACGTTTTGTCACAAAAAATCACGCGATAAAACGAACCGGAAATGACGCAATACAGCACGCGTGCCACTACCCAGCAAAGAAGACCAAGAAGAACACAAGTACACAACACGCGAGTCTTTGTTTGAATATGGACGTCAGACAGAAATTAGTGCTCCAAACTGTTTGCACGATGATTTGCTCTGAAAAAAATAAAAAAATAAAAATGCGTATTTTCCCGCTGACCTCAACCCATGCCTTGCTCTGATTGGCTGTAGCTCATGACATCACA
Organism: Phoxinus dragarum; assembly: GCA_033366665.1. NCBI lineage: Eukaryota > Metazoa > Chordata > Actinopteri > Cypriniformes > Leuciscidae > Phoxinus > Phoxinus dragarum. The sequence continues at coordinate 39,407 of JARPMJ010005037.1, forward strand.
TGTGGTTGAGTCGTGCGACAGCTACGGATATCTAGCATGCCAGATGCTGAAGGTGCAGAAGGTGCCAGATGCTGTGTCACAGAGGCAGACACGAATCTATTGAGAAGACCCAGAGGTGCTAGGACTAGAGCCCGAAGCCATTTGTTTTGAGAATAACGGCTGGCTGATGAAGTTATTGGCTGGCTAGCCGGCTCAGCCAAAACCTAACTGGCTGCTGCAGCCGCCAAACCTTTCATAGCTGCAAATGGCTGAAGCTGCCACTTCATGTCTACAGATGTCTATGTTATACTGATTTACTCAATAACAATCTCAATAACAGACGCAAACAGACAAAGTGTAATAAAATAAAGACCTAAATGTGTATTTCGGATTTTTGTTCACCACAAGTCTGAAAGAAGACATGTTATTGAAAACAAATATCCAAACATCTCAAAATTGACCTGAAAAAAAAAACGATGTTTTTGCCTGCCGTGTCTCGCCTTAATATAAACAGTATTCATTATATATCAGTATTATTTTGGACAAAGTTTTGCACATTTCACTTCAATGTACACTAAGCATGCGTCGTGAATTAGCAATGTGGAAACGGTGGTTTGTTACTGCAGTAATATCACATTCAGTGCTATAAATCTCTCCGTTCCAGAATATTTGGTTCATAACATCAATCTTTGATTCAGGTGTTTGTGCAACAGTGCCCTGAAGATTTAACAAAAGTCTGGGTAGGCCTAAGTTTTAAAAAAAGTATGTGAGAAGGGAGAACAAAATTACCTTGCTTGCTTCTTTCCGCCATTTCACCTCAGTGCGAGAAAAAAAATCGCTTCTTCTGTACGGAAAACGAGCAATTTTAATTGGTCGTCAATTCACTGTGAGTCTGTGTATCGTAGCAACGAGCACAAGACTGTGCTGTTATGAATCCAGTGGGAAAATAGATCTCGTGTATTGTTTATATATTTCGTGTGTGTATGTCTCTATGTGATAGAATTATCATTTTTATGCAAATAATTCTAGCCGGCTCAGCCAAACTTTATCAGATGGCGGCTCAATTTGGCTTACGAAATTATTGGCTGGCTGAAATTCTAAATGGCGGCGTCTGGCGGCGGCTTCAGGGTCTAGCTAGGACAGTGGTGTGTGCTCACATATGGTAAATATTTGTTCCCAGGAATAATACTTGAAATGGATGAAACGCATGTGCAAGTAGAATGTGTCTTTTGGCCTGGTCGTGAGGATGTGCTTTGGTATGTTTTTGATGATGTGCTTGAGCTCATCCCACCTCCTAAGCCAGTGACAACACGGCACATGGAAATTCAAAAAGATGTTTGGGCCAGGCTTTCTGAATAAAGAATGAATTAATGGACATCTTACAGTCCTATTTTCAAAGTTCAATGTTAAGCACTAAAAACTAGTTTAAATCAAAATGAGATCCGAGCAAGGTAGTTTTCCATAGCCTATGTTGTTTTTATAAGGGATTTTTTGGACCAAATGGAAAGATCGATTGATGTTTGTGATTAATTAATGCTTAATGCTTTTGATTTAATGTTAAATACTTACTAAAATGTTTGTTTGTTTTTGCCAACTTTAATAAAATACAATTTTATTGAATGTGATATCAATAATTTTACAGGTAAGAAATCCATACTATATTGAAATAATGATCATCACTTCAAACCTGTTACCATTTTCAACCCCGTTATTTGATCGTTTTTATTAATATTTTCGTGATAAGAAGACAAATTAGGTCAATGTTTGTTTTGCTGTGTGCAGAATTTACAGGACAGTCGGAAAAAAATATGAAAGCCATGGAAACGTCAGCGTAAGTTCTACCAGAAAGACTCTTTTCCCACGTCACTAATTGGTAATTTCGCGTCACCAATCACAGTTCAACATGAAATATAAAATATTGACCTTACCTTCCCCTTTCGTTGCTGTAGGTGTCGTAAAAAAGTTTTCCCGCATCCTCCCCACCACCACCAGGTAGGCTCCTGTCCAACTGTCAGTGGGTATAGGCACCGCCCAGCCCAGACCATCAGGCAGGACCTACCGGTTAACTCGCAGACCCAAACGGAGGACGGAGCCCACGCCAATAAACTGAGACGGAGCTTGTCGAGCGTCTACTTTATTCCATCTGTAATCTTTCACAAAATAAATCTATTTCATTCAATAATTCTCCTGAGTCTCTTTGGTAGAATGATTAAATCCTAATGTTAATGCATATTTTGTGATAAGATATGAAGACCAATGTTAGATATAGTTTTCATGACCTGATTTGGTATTCAAATGGTGAGTATTTAAAAATAAAATTCTACATGCAATAAATTATATCAAAAAAGGGACATCTCATTGAAAAGCTTCTACAAGAATTTACTTGAAAATCTTTTTAAAACAGGGTCCAAGTGGTCTGTGACGGGGTTGAACTCCAAAACAACTTTCAGTAAGAAAAAACACTCAATATCGTTTAGAATTTCATGCCTGAGGTGGGAAAATATATTTTCTTAAAGGTTTGACTAATCCACTATCACATGAAATGATCAGAAAATTTGTTAGTTAAGGTGTAACTTAACTTAACTTTGTGTTCTCTTACGAGAGATAGACACCTCTTCCCTGATCCGAGTTGGAAGCTGCGCCGTCGAGAGAGCACATCAGCGGGAGAGACGTGAAGCTGCTGGCACCGCCGCCTTCTTCGCCTTCCAGCTGCGCGTTCCGGCGCTTATATCCTTTCACTTGCAAACTAAACTGTATTTGTGTGTGTGTGAGTTCGCCGGCGCGACTCACACTTTGTATCTAAAAGAGTAGCGTCTTTTTCAAGATGCCTGCCTGCATACCGCCCGCTGCAGTGCCGCGCCGTAAAAAGCGTCGTGCTCAGCGGATCCCGGAACCTCCCTCCACCACGAGGAGCTCGCCGCTGCGGCTGCCAGCTTCTCCGCCTGCTTCGCTGGACTCTCTGACCGACGGACAAAGGCCGCTGTATGCCGCCGCGTCAGTCATGGACGAGGAAGGTGAAGCCGCGTCTGTGGAGGACGACTGCTGTTCTCTCCTTGCTTCGGGTAGCGAGGGATGGGCGAGCTCCGTGGATCTCCCCACCCCCGCCGGTCGCGAGCATCGAAGAAGAAAGGACAGCATCGCTCACGCAGGCCGTCGCGAAGCCTCGGCCTCGAGTGATCGGCGCCCGTGGAGCCTGCGCTTACTGGCTGGATGGCTGCTTTCTGCAGGAGGGACGTACGTTACCGTCCTCACGACTCGCGCTTCTCTTCCTGAGTTTCACGAAGAAGTTGCAGAGTCCGGGAAAGCCCCATTTCGACCAGGTTGCGTACTGCCGCTTCAGTTTTGAGCAGTCGCCAAACATCCCTAGCCAGCCTAGGAAAGCGACGGTGTTCAAATCCCGCTGCGGCCGGATTTTCACCAAAACTTTTCGCTCGCACGGTCCCAACATACGCGACCGTGCCAGTGTATTCTGCAGTCACCAAACCGGCATCAAGGCCCGTTTGCCTGCACACAAACGCCGTTTTCACGATGTCCCAGGTAAATCTAAAAATTTATTTTCTGGTGTCCCGGCCATGGCCGATGGTGTTTTGTGTGTAACTGTAATGCCCACGACTCAGTGCTCATTCGTACACACAAGCACAGCCCTACACAATACAGGGGTTGCACACATAAATCGACTCATGTCGATTGTGCATCACATGTAAGTTAGTGAACGTGCCCGCTTTTCAGTGCCCACAATCACTACACACTGCATGTCCCACGGTTTCTGTAAAAACGAAACGAATGCACGGTCAGTCAGTTCTGATAGACAGTACTCTCTGTGCTACGTGGTGTCCCGGCCACGGCCGACGGTGTAACGTGTGTGACTGTAATGCCCACTACTCAGTGCCCATTCGTACACACAAGCACAGCCCTACACAATACAGGGCTTGCACACATAAATCGACTCAGGTCGATTGTGCATCACATGTAAGTTAGTGAGCGTGCCCACTTTCAGTGCCCACAATCACTACAGGCTACATGTCACACGGTTTCTGTAAAACAAAACCGATGCACGGTCAGTCAGTTCTAATAGACAGTACTACCAGTGCTATAAATGTACCCGCGTTCACGCACCTACATTTATTCACAGACATGCCGAGCCCTACGGGACTCACCCCGCGCGCTCCCTCTCAGCTGAGAGAGCTAAGGCCGGGCGGGCTGCCCGCTCGATGAAGCGCGCCCCCCGCATCAAACGCGGCAATGGCGTCCATGTTTACAGCACACGGCTCTCGTGTCGCCGCCATTTCGCGACAGGGCCCGGTTTTTCAACCCGTGCACAAGCATTACAGTTCCAGTGGAACTCGTCCATCCCTCCCCCTCCCGGATAACCACCGTAGAGGGGTCGAGCGCGGACATTCTGCCTGCTGTCATCGGCGTGGTCCCCGCCTCAGATGTTACGAGCATGGCGCTTGAATGAAACCTGCGTGCAGGCGCTCCGCTCCGGCGAGCGATGCTATAAAGGTGGTAAGCGTGCCCGGTCCCCAGTGCCCGCGTTCCCACACAAGCATCACGGCTCCTACGGAGCCCGTCCAGCCCTCCCTCTCCCGCCTAAATGCTGTCGAGGGGTCGAGCGCGGACATTCTGCCCGCTATCATCAGCGCGGCCCCGGCCTCAGATGTTGAGAGCGAGACATTTCTGTCGCAGCTCACGAAAGCCGCTGTATCGCGAGTCGATCAGAGCACGCTTTTCACTCAGCCCCTAGCTACACGTGCAGATGCATGGGAAAAGCTTCCCGGGGTTTCAAAATGGGTGATAGACATCATAAAAGAAGGCTATTCGCTGCAGTTTCGCAGACGCCCTCGCCGCCACGCGGCGCGCGTCGAGACTTCGGTAGATTCGAATGAAACTTCTGAGAAAAAGGGCTATCGAACCTTTATCTCAGGCTCAGAGCGAAGGGGGGCTATACAGCAGATACTTCCTGGTACCCAAAAAAGACGGGGGTCTCAGACCCATACTAGATCTGAGGCAGCTGAACAGAGCGCTTGTGAAACGCCAGTTCAGAATGTTAACGACCAGAAAAATCCTTGCGCATGTTCGCCAAGGAGACTGGTTCGTGTCAGTAGATCTAAAGGACGCGTATTTTCAAATACAGATTGCGTCACGTCACAGGCGATTTTTGAGATTCGCCTTCGAGGGCCAGGCATACCAGTACAAAGTCCTGCCGTTCGGCTTGTCTCTAGCACCCCGTACATTTACGAAATGCATGGACGCAGCACTCGCTCCCCTCAAACTGCAGGGTGTTCGAGTGCTGAACTATTTGGACGATTGGCTCATTCTAGCCCAATCTCATTCAGAGATAGTGGCGCACAGAGCCCTGCTGCTGAGTCACCTCGAGAATCTCGGTCTCACAGTAAACTGGGAAAAGAGTTCGCTATCCCCCAGACAGAATATTTCTTTTCTGGGACTGGAACTGAACTCGCTGTCAATGACAGCGCAGCTGTCACAACAGCGCTCGCTGCGCATTCAGCGCACAGTCAGCTCATTCCGCTGCGGCGCTGTTCTCCCTCTAAAGAGCTTTAAAAAAATGCTAGGTCTGATGGCCTCAGCATCTGCAGTACTGCAGCTGGGCCTGCTGCGCATGCGCCCGCTGCAGATATGGCTCAAAGGGAGGGTGCCCTGCAAAGCATGGGCCACCGGTCGGCTTCGCCTCAAGGTCAATCAAGCTTAAGTTGCAGCTTTGAAACCTTGGAAGTCAAAAGACTGGTACCTGTCAGGTGTAAGCCTAGGGATTTCCTCGAGTCTGAGGGTGGTGTCTACGGACACTACTGTTTGGCCTTTGGTCAGAGCGAGAGAAGCTCTTCCACATAAACTGCCTCGAGATGTTAGCAGTGTGCAAAGCGCTCACTCGCTTTCGTCCCCTGCTTATGGGCTGCCATGTACTGATACGTTCAGACAGCATGTCAGTGGTGTCATACATAAATCGCCAGGGCGGCCTCAGGTCCCTGTCATTATACAGGCTGACTAGACGCCTTCTGGTATGGGCGCGCTGCAACCTTCTTTCACTAAGGGCGGCGTACGTGCCAGGGCACCTGAATGTTGGACCAGATGTACTGTCCAGGAACCGCGTTCCGGCAGGAGAATGGTCGTTACACCCACACACAGTACAACTGTTGTGGAAGAAATTCGGCAGAGCGGAAGTAGACCTCTTTGCGTCTCCGGAAAACACTCACTGTCCGGAATTTTACTCAAAAAGCAGGGATGCACTGGCTCATCAGTGGCCGCGCCGTCCTCTATATGCTTTTCCCCTGTCTCCCTCCTGACCCAAGTGGTGGAGAGGATCAGGGAGGAAGGATGCTCATGCTGATAGCACCGCTGTGGTTGAATCAACCCTGGTTCCCAGCTGTGATGCAGTTAGCCAGCACCGCCCCGTGGCCAGTGCCTCTGAGGAGGGATCTCCTTTCTCAAGCAAATAGTTAGATTTGGCATCCTCACCCGGAACTATGGTCCCTTCATGTGTGGGCCATCAACGGGTATCCGCTGACCTCCCTCAGGGAGTGCTAAACACGATCACACAAGCTAGAGCTCCGTCTACGCGACGGCTCTATGCGTCTAAATGGTCTGTTTTTTCTGGCTGGTGCACGTCTCGTGGCGTGTCACCCCCAGACTGCGGAGTAACAGAGGTTTTGTCCTTCTTACAAAAGCTGTTGGATAACGGGAGATCCCCTTCCACGCTCAAAGTATATGTGGCGGCTATAGCGGCTTTTTCTGAAACCGCACACGGCCAGTCCATAGGAAGGAACGATTTAGTCATTCGGTTCCTTAAAGGAGCTAGGAGACTTAATCCACCCAGACCTCCCACTGTTCCCATTTGGGACCTTTCTACGGTGCTGGACGCCATGAAGGGTCCTCCTTTTGAGCCTCTTCAGGAGATTGATATGAAACACTTGTCGCTCAAGACGGTGTTTCTCCTGGCTCTCGCTTCAGTGAAGCGCGTTGGGGACTTACACGTGCTCTCTGTGAGCGCGTCGTGCATGGAATTTGGGCCTAATGACTCCAGAGTCGTGCTCAAACCTAAGCATGGTTACGTTCCAAAATCCCTAAACACACCGTTTAGGGCGCAGGTTATTTCCCTGTCTGCCCTTCCGGTCACCGGGGACAATACGGGCGATAATTTTCTCTGCCCAGTGAGGGCATTGAGAGCTTACGTGTCACGCTCGTCTGTTTTCAGACAGACGGAGCAGGTTTTTGTTTCGTTTAGTGGGCGTCTCAAGGGACTGGCCACTTCGAAGCAGAGCCTATCCAGATGGATAGTAGACGCGATAGCTCTAGCGTACGCATCCAAAGGCATTCAGTGCCTTTTGGGTGTTAGAGCGCACTCCACGAGAAGTATGGCTTCTTCGTGGGCTTGGTCGAGTGGGATTGCCTTACAGGATATTTGTATGGCGGCAGGCTGGGCCTCACCGTCTACATTTATCAGGTTTTACAACCTCGAGGTGCCCGCCTTACAGGCCAGGATATTATCGGTTTAATTAACCGTGTTTGTATTAGACTGAGATTTTCAGTCGCCGTTTTATGGCATTGTTATGCTGATCTGCTATGTGCAGTCAATTTGTGCTGATCTGCTATGTGCAGTCAATTTTGTGAGAGATGGTGGTTAGAACCCACCTCTTTCAGGATTCTCTGTGAGTCCTACAGGTGATTATGTACTATATGAACCCCAGCTCAGTGCTCTGGGTCTATGGTGTCGGATCACTGCATACACGGCGTCTTACAGGGTGTTGCCCAATGCGTTGCTACGACAACGCAGTACGAGAGTATCTCTCGTAAGAGAACGTACTCGGTTACTAACTTAACCTCGGTTCTCTCTAGAGAGAGGAACGAGTACTGCGTTTCTTGCCGTGTATGCGCTCTGGTTGTTTCGCTTTAAAAATCAGAGTTCATAAGCCTGTGAGCGAAATATATAGCCCTAACCCACGCCCGTTTCGGCGGGACGTGACGCAGGTGGGCGCGAAGCGCCCTCATTGGGTGTGACGTCACTCAAGGGCTCGCTCGATTGGCTTAAGCATTTGCCGCACAGCAGCCAATAGGCGCGCGAGCTGTCTCGCCTAGGTCTGTATGCTGTGGCAATGCGCTTTACATTGATACAAAATTAAGGATAATTTTTTGCTTCAGTATTCTCGTGGAAAAGGACTTTCCCCAATGCGTTGCTACGACAACGCAGTACTCGTTCCTCTCTCTAAAGAGAACCGAGGTTACGTTAGTAACCGAGTACGTTAGCCTACGTGTCGTCACCATACACATCAGCATAAATGCTCCTGCTAAATTATTTGTTATTAAAGCATTAACATTCACAAATCACTGTTAATTTAACATAAAAGCAAGCAGGCTGCGTGCATGGTTTGCCATGACTGAATGCACGCTCCCTTAAAGGACAAGTTCGGTATTTTACACTTAAAGCCCTGTTTACAGATCGTATCTGATGAAATAGAACGGTTAAGATTAAAATTTGGACACCTCGGCTGTTTCTCAATACCAAGTACACAAACTTCAGACTTGCGTCCTTGGTAGTTCAGACTTGCCAAGTTCGACTTAGGAGAACGAACTCCCGAGGACGAGAGGACGCAAGTCCGGTTATTCTGCAAATGGGACAGCGGCGTTCTTGATCGCGTCACTCAGCACGCTCTGGCTACTCCGGTTATCTCTTTATGTTTATTTTAGGCAACAATAAAACGAAATATGGTATAAAACAACACTGCCTCTTTTCATTTAAAAAAAAAATCTTAAACACATTAAATGGCCACACAAATGTGGTTCAGGCAACGTGTACATTGATTATCTTCACTGCATAACAACACGAAATAAAACGCAACCCTGCTTCTTTTTGCTTTCATTTAAAAAATATTAAACATTAGGGGACCGTTCGGTATTTATGGAATGGGCCACCGGAGGAAAATAGGGTCATCCAACTTTTTGTAGTCTAGGGGGAGGGTCACCCAACTTTTGTATTCATGAAAACAACAAACTTTCAAAGTGGCTTGTTTTGTGCATATTTTTCCATGTAGCTCTCTCAGTCTCGGTCCCCCCATAGCTAGCAGATGGGTCTGACCCAACAAAAATCAGACGCGAAAGATGGAAAGATCAAGTCCAGTTTGGCGCTGTTTGACAGTGCGCACGCGCTCAGAAAAAGTGCATCATGTCAGAACAGAACGCCAATGAAATGTTTACCACGAGCAAATAATAAACTTTTGTGATTGCGAATCACAAGCAGTGTCCTTTGAGTGTAACTCTACCGCTGCATGTGATATGTAGCCTACGTCGAGTTTGGGACTGAGGCGCCAGAACTGCAGTTGATAGAATGTGCGCTGTACGATAGGCTACCATATTTCTTCAAAAGCAGATTGTGGAGATATTACATCATCCACGATCAAAAATTGTGATATCGCATAAGCACAAGTATAAAACGACTGTTAGGCTATCATGTCTGAAAACAAACACAAATGACGCGTGCTACATTGGGGCTGTTTACACCTGGCCACTTCATGCGTTTTCTCAGATCGGATAGCTATCTGATTTATCAAAACGATTCCATTTACACCTGGTGTGGTCGCATAAATGCGTTTTTGCAAAACGGATTTTAAATCCTATCTTCAATTCTTCAAATAGTTTGCACGTTGGCTCATCTGCAGTGATGCGTGTTGCAGTAGCGTCGTCATGTCTGGCTATAACATGACATATAGCCTATAACACGCTCTCAGGTTTATTTTTATTTTATTGCATTTTTTGGGAGGAGTACAATTTACATATGTGGTTTCCACAACCAGATGCATTTACACATGTCCAGTTTTGTCGGGAATGTGGCCCAGACCTCCTCTGAAGTGGTTTGAGCGATCGGATTCAAATCCGTGTCGAATGCGTTTCGGAGGGCATTTATACCTGGTCTTTTCACGATCGGATAGCTATCCCATCAATCACAGAACACGCATGAAGTGGCCAGGTGTAAACAGCCCCTTATTCATCGCAAGACAGAGGCGAACCAACACTGAGTGGCAAAATTAACCAATGAGGACCTTTTTTTATTTGATATAGCCTAGGCTATGTTTTATATATAATATATAAGATTTTTTTTGTTAATATATCTTCATTAGATATATTAACAATTCAAAAAGTAGTAAACACAGAACATCTAACTGAACATTTTAACAACCTTATGTGCTCATTTTTTTAATTAACGAAATGTCAATCTTTATAACAGAAGATACAACACAATACAACAATCTTCAAGATACAGGAAATCTTCAAATGTGAAGATGTGAAAACAGATTGTCACCTTAAAAACAGTCATTTGCGTGGTGGAACAAGTCATGCTAAATAGAATTATAGTTCGCATCTTAACTTGTTCTATTATTTTATTAGTTCATTATTGTTAACTCAAAAAATGTAATGTAAAGAGCTGGATACTTACTAATTAAATAATGCCAAATATAGTAAATGTATTGTTGCCATATACTAAATATTTGACTAGTCGCACGTTAATTTCTGCTTAAATACTGCATGGGATATAGCATCTGCGCTCAAGCGCATGTATAATCTTGACGCAAAAGCAGGCTAATGATAATAAATATGTATTTAAAAATAACGATGCATTTTAATTGTTTATTAATAAACTCTTTTTTTCTAAATCAGTGTCCGCTGCAAGCATGTCTCCATACATCTCCGCTGTAAAGTGCGCCTTTAAGAGAAATGCATCTTATACGGATATAATCAAATGATATTTGCTTTCGATTAGATTTTTTTCGTTTAAAAGTGGACATATCAAGCTTTATATAGATATTTTTTTCATATATTTGAGGCTAGTATGCTATATAGCCTACGATATGTTTCTGCTTTTTTTTTTTATTTTTTTTTTTATTTTGACGCGCTACAGTTCACGGAGACCATGAAAGCGCGCCCTGATTGTTTTATTTTATTTTACGAAAGCAAAACGTTTTCTTTTTATTGTGAGTTTACACAAATAAAAGTATTGCGACTGATGCATTATTCTTTTCTGTATGGCCAGAAGTATTTTAAGTTGTTTCCACTGTTGATAGGAAAATGCAAATCGCATCGGCGCCTCCATGTCATGCAGTGCGCGCTACACACTCCGCACACACACTTGGTTATGCGCCTAAGAACAGCGAACAATTATCTAGGTTAACGTTAGAGTGAGCGGCGATGCCAGTCGGATAATCCGTTTAACAAATGTTTAACAAATCAAATCATGCAGTTTCTACCTATCGCGAGTCAGCGCTGCGCCAGTTTGAAAAAGGCGGGTGTGCAGGAGTCTTTTGGTGTAGGCATAGAGATATCTGAACATCTTTGCCAAGCGCAAACCAGTACAGAAGTAATCAATAAATGATCGGGGAGGGTCATGCCTTTTTTCACAATCATTTTGGAGGGTCATAGAAAAATTTATTGCTGGCGAAGGGGGAGCTTTTTTGACTATAGATCTCAAAACTCCTCCGGTGGCCCCTTAAATAAATAACGAACAGTCCCTTATTGAACATTAAAAACTGACATTTAAAAAACAGACGGGGTTGTGTCATTTTATTTTTATTTTATTATACATGTACAGTGAAGAGAATGTATAATAAAATAAATATAAAAAATATTATATATATTTTAAAATATATAGCCTAAAATAAAATTACACAACCCTGACTCTTTTGTTAAATGTCCGTTTTAATGATCTGATATCCAGTATAAAAAGTAAATAAAAATAAATAAAGCAAACAATTCAGTCAAACATAAGTCAGTTTAAAATAGCCTATAGCTCAAGTTAAATAGTCTAAATATATAAAATTATGAAACTTCACTTTGGCCTCAGCCAAAACGATTTGCCATGGAACAAATTATAGATTAATGAGACCAAAGATCGCCTGTTAGATATACACAAGACGAATTATATCTCATGTTTAACCACTAGACTAGAGACACCAGAGACAGTGGCAAACATCAGAAGCACTAGCCGAGGAAAAGCTGAGGAAAAGCGGTTATTGAGCGCTGAGCGCCCGGTGATCGCCTGGATCTCACAACTCCGAAAACGTCAGATACATTTTTCAAATAGGCGCTATCTTTATAAATAAACCACAGATTTGAGCTTTAAACAACTACATTCTCGACTGAAACACTCTTAGAATCACATTTCGTGACACGATAACAGTAGTATTTTGATATTACGCGTGTTTTCTCCTCTGCCATTGGCGCTTGCTGGTGGGACGAGATGCATTCTGGGATACCTGTTTGTCTCAAGTTTGCACAAGTCACCTCTACATGCATCCTCGGTAAAAGGGGCGGATCAAGAACAGATCCGGGGATTTGAACTGGACTTGGCTAGATGTGAACTTTAGAATTGGGACAGTACTTGGGCAGCGACTGATGACGTTTCACAAGTCCACAAGAACACAAGTACAGACAAGAACGCATATTGAGAAACGGCCATGCTCCTGTCCCGAGAATTTTAGGTATATTTCGCTTCGCTTGGTACAGTCTAAATCCGGACTGAAAATCCTGATATTATTTCTTTCTAGAAAGGAACATAGTTGTGAGGATACCGCTTTTTCTAATATCTTTGACAGAAAAGGCAGATTCGAGATCGGCCTGTAATAGACTAATTTTGTAGGATCAAGTTGCGTTTTTTTTTTTTTTTTTTTTAATTGGCAAAACTTCACACGTACAAAACCCAAACAAAGTGTAAAAGACATAAAACATACAACATACAATGATTGTTTGATATTATAAAAATAGGGAGAGAGCATGTTTCACACATTCAACATAAGAAAAGAAAAAAAGAAAAAGGGGTTGGTTACCATAAGGGTGGAAAAGGAGGGCGTGTGTGCGAGTGCCTGTGTGTGTGTGTGTGTGTGCGCGTATGAATAAACCTGTGTGTGTGTGTGTGTGTGTGTGATTGCGTAGGAATAAACATGACCGTGCGTGTATGTTTGTGTATGATTAAGTGTTCTGTGTTGGAATGTTGAGATCAGCAGGACTGGTGTAGTATTGGTTGTTATAATTAAAGTTAAAGTACTGTCCCATAGTTATAGGAGGGGATGAGTTGGGTTGGGTTGGGTCAGGCTCAACGGATCTATTGTCGTTTGCCATACCCCTTTACCACTTAGATAACTAATTTCTCACAATATAACATATCTACAGCATTAGGGACAAATCAGCAGGATGGGGATAATTTTTTTCACTCTCCACTACAAACCTTAAAACGGGGGGGTTACCTTGAGGGAGAACATGCCTCACCTCTTAACCGCGCCTCCACGAACCTCCTCCTCCACTGTAACTGCTGGGGCCGGCTCCACTCTGCACACCTCACTTTTTAATGCTCCTCATTTTAGATGACCAACAATCACATACATATTTAAGAACTGGGATGTGCTGTGTGGAGGGCCTGAAGAAGCTCTGCACTGCTGTCCTCTACCTCTTTTTAATGCATCTCATCATACATTTAATCACACAATCAATCAATATGTAGGGAAAAGGGTGGTGCTTGGGATGGATCTGAATAAGTTCTACCCCCTGCGCTGCACCTCTTTTAATGCACTTAGACCTCATTTAGACTTAGAATGCACATATTACAGGGATAGTGGGGTGTGTAAATGAGCTGGCCCGTCAGTAGGACAACAACTGATGTTGGGAGCAGGGGAGGGCAGAGGTGGGGAGGGTTTCTGGGTTTCCCCCATCCCCACGAAGCCCCACTCCACCCCTGGGATTACTGTGTTCCTCGGCCCCGGTGAGGGCTGGAGCAGTCTGAGGAAAGATCCGTTGAGCCTGACCCAACCCAAGTTGCGTTTTTTTAACAAGCTGTTTAATCATAGCCAGCTTAAATGTTTAATCTTTTATTTCTTATCTTGTTTTCTCAATGATAAAATTGATTTGAGCTTTATGTTGTAACGTTGATACAGCTGTGTGTGATACAGAGGTGAGAAGATCCCCAGGCTAGGGAGGGGTTGAGGCGACCATGGGGGTTCCTCAGTTCCTGCCCTCTGGGGTGGGTGTTTAGAGAATGCTTTGATAAGAACATTATAAAACTACCAGCCAAGCACCTATCTGTGTCTCACTCTGCCCTGCAAACTGGTCCTGTGGGGTTGGGGGTTTCACCCCCTTCTGCAGCTGGCCTGTGTGGCTAGAATGGGAACTATTCTTGCAAGAATAATGTATATTTTTCTTTTAAATATAATTTGGATCTTGACGTCTCTTTTGCCGGGATGCTGTGTTTTGATAAATATTGTTTTTTGCCCACAACAATTGGTGTCAGAAGTGAGGATTCCATGGAGTTCATTTTGTCCCTGAGACAGTGGAGACTGATCATCCTAAAGCATCAGGCTTTAGCCCTACCTCGCAAAAATAGAGATAGGGGCCGACAGCATCAGGGCCAGAAGAACTCCACTGGAATTAAGAAAAAAGAACCGGTGGCAGTGCATCTCAGGTAAAAAAGACAATCAAATTATTTTTGTTTTGTGGGGGTAATTTTTTGATATGACCGTGGGTGAACCATAGTGGCTGGAACTATCTCTTCGGTGCGGGCACAGAAGGTTTTCGAGGGGGAAATTGTAACTTGAGGAAGTCAAGTCAATTTTATGCCGAAAACTAGCTCGTAAGCATGGACGGAAGAGCCAACAGAGCATATTTGCTACCCTTGCCGATTTGAGGTGACAAAATCGGATTTGTTGAAGACGTTTGACAGATTATTAGACGCGCGTCGAAGGAAAATCCAGGAGAGATAGGATCAGCCAATATGGGGTCACATAAGAGTAAGCTAAATTATTTTAATACACCGGTTGTTTTGTTCTTGTTTTTTTTTTTGTTTTGTAAAATGAAAAAAAAATGAAAGAATTATGGCCAGAAAGCATGCAAGAAATTGGGAAACGGAAAATTGTGTAACAAAAGGGTTTTTGTAATCGTGTTCAGCGTGTGTGTAAAACTGTGAACCAGACAGAATTGTTGAAACTGAAGAAGCAGGTAGAATAAAAGAAGAATTGTTGAATTGAAGATGAAAGAGAAGGAACTGGAATGTAGCGAAAGATAGAATGTTTTTCCTGATGGAAATCACAAAATAGTGAATTGTTGGATTGAGATATGAGTAATATGATATTCTGGTTTCTGTAAATCAGATAAGTGGAACTGAGATGTATGTGTGGATTGTAAGCAAACAATGTTGCTTGAACTGGTTAGATGAAGCAGAGCGAAAAGAAAGTCAAATTGAGTTGAAATGGTCTGAATAGTGAGTTTTTAGATAAATAAATTAACAGGGATTAACATGATATAAAGATAAGGAATGTTTCATTTAGCAGAATGGGAAAATTCTATATGTCAGTGTTAATTATGATGTGCACTTCAGTGTGCACTGAAGGCGGCACGCGCCGAAACGCGTTTGTGCAAATAAAAAGACTATTTATGCATAGTGCGGCCTCTCTCCTGTTCTAAATATTCCAATTACATTTTACATTTACATTGAGTCATTTAGCAGACTCTTTTATCCAAAGCGACTTACAACTGAGACTACAGCAAGCGAGTCATCGTGAAGAAGCAAAAATAACGCAAGAAGTGCTCAAAATACAAAGTTCTGGCATTGCTCAGAGTAGCATAAGCCAAAACAAGGGAGGATTAAAGAGAAGTTTTTTTTTTTTTTTTGTATGTCAAGTGCTCATGGAAGAGATGAGTTTTCAGTTGTCTTTAGAATGTGGTCAGGGATTCTGCATTCCGGACGAGGGTAGGGAGATCATTCCACCAGCAAGGTAACCGTGTATGAGAATGTTCTGGAGAGTGATTTTGTGGCTCTCTGTGATGGTCACCACGAGCCGTCGCTCATTGACCGATCGCAGGCTTCTGGTAGTGATGTAGACTCGTAGGAGCGAATGAAAGTAGGGGGGAGCTGAGCCTGTGGTCGATCTGTAAGCAAGCGTCAATCCCTTGAACTTGATGCGAGCAGCGAATGGTAGCCAGTGCAGAGAGATGAACAGAGGAGTGACGTGGGCCCTTTTGGGCTCGTTGAAGACAAGACGGGCTGCAGCATTCTGGATCATTTGTAGAGGTTTAGTTGCACATGATGGAAGACCGGCCAGAAGAGCATTGCAGTAATCAAGCCTAGAGATAACCAAGGCCTGGGGCGAGAAGTTGTGTTGCATGCTCAGTTAGGAAGGGCCTGATCTTCCTGATGTTGTGCAGTGCAAACCTGCATGATCGAGCTGTCTTTGTGATGTGGTCTGTGAAGGGTCAGATGCTCATGCAAATGTTACTCCAAGGTTTCTGACCGACCTTGATGGGGTGATTAAAGTTGAATCTAGTTGGATAGTGAAGTCGTGCTGTAGAGACGGATTGACAGGGAAGACGAGAAGCTCAGTCTTTGCCAGGTTGAGCTGCAGGTGATGTTCCTTCATCCATGCCGAGATGTCCGCCAGGCAGCTTGAGATACGTGCAGCTACTGTGGGATCATCAGGTTGAAATTAGAGGTAGAGCTGGGTGTCATCAGCATAGCAATGGTAAGAGAAGCCATGTGCCTGTATGATGGGTCCCCAGTGATGTGGTGTAAATGGAGAAGAGGAGCGGTCCAAGAACTGAACCCTGAGGAACCCCTGTAGTCAGTTGATGTGCTTTGGATACCTCGCCACTCCATGCGACCCTGAAGGACCTACCTGTGAGATAGGACTCAAACCAGTGGAGAGGAGTTCCTGTGATGCCCAGTGATGAGAGGGTGGACAGGAGGATCTGATGATTCACAGTGTCGAAGGCAGCAGACATATCCAGGAGAATGAGAACTGATTATTTGGAGGCAGCTTTTGCGATTCGTAGTGCTTCTGTGACTGACAGCAATGCAGTCATTTGTTGCAAACAAACAATAAACATAGACTGGCTCCAAACAAAGAAAGTGCCAAAATAATACAAATTGAAGAAAATTCTGTGTTAATATGGGTTAGAAAAATGTTACTATGATTTGGCTATTGTAATTGAATTTGCAACTGAGATTGCATTAGTAGCTCTGTTTGCATTGCTGCATGGGATGTTGCAGTGAATGGGGGATGTATTTGAAAGCAGACAGTAAACAGAACAGTGTGACACAGACACAGTGAAACAAATGGTAAAGAGCCTTTTAACTTTTAGTGTAGGTAATTATCTTCAGGAAAGACAGATTATTTAGCCACAAACAAATAATTTTCGACCTCACGGAAGACAGTAAACCCCCTGAGGGGAGGGGGAATTTAGAAGACTCAGGGGAGAGGGGAATTTTGAATTTTATTCCAGTTAGATCTAGTTTACGGGAACTGAGATTGTAAAAGAATACAGAGAATTGCTATTGTGATTGAATTTGCAACTGAGATTGTATTGCTGTTTGCTTTCCTGAATGGGACAGAACTGCAAGTGGGGGTGAATTCAGAAGATGAATAGTATGACATTAGCATTCTCACACGTGCGTCAGCTTTAGCCCATGTGCTATCCACTTCTGACTCGCACGGCCTATATAAACACTATTGATTCTCTATCAGATTGGTGGCACTTTTTCTACATAAACGTCAAGTTAATGTTTGAGTTTTAACTCACCAAGGCAATGAATTTCTATATTTTCAACAAGGAAGTTCATTTGCGGCACATTGATGTCCCGTGTATTTGCATCGATCTGTTTCACAAGCCTCACGTCTCATCCCGCTTCTTACTCTGGCATCAGCTCCTTCATATTATAACATCAGATCAGAAATCCCGGTTTTCGATTGTATTCGATCAATTTCCTCTGAGTTAATCACTCACATGGAGGGGTTTTTGAAGATCGCTCTGTGTAGCTGTGTCATCTCACTCACTCTAGCAGTAGCAGATAGGCGGGGCTTGGCTCACTGTTGCTGTTAGCTCTTAAAGAGCCCCATCACCTCATTTAATCAGTGATTTCTTTCGGTTTCTTTTCTTCCTTATTTTTTACTTTTCATTTATTTTATTAGTAGCCTGGGTTACCCGGGATTACATGCTGGTTCGGCTGGGGCTGGTGTGGTGAGTAGGCTCGGTGGAACCAAAGCGGAAGGGCAGTTCGGAAGGGCGGGTGTGAGGAGTTGGTTTGGTGGATCCAGAACTGATACGCCGGCTCAGCAGGGCAGAGATAGAGGATGAACTGGGTTGGGTTGACTTGCGGAGAAGGAAGAGGTGCTGGGGATCGTAGGGCTTGTAGAAAATCCAAAAGAACGGCGTGGAAAGAGTCTTGCATCGTGTGTGGTCGGATATTCTGTCACAATACACTCAGGAAAAGGTACGATGAACTCAGGCTTTATTTATACACGAGATGCAAACTCAGGGATATATCAGATAATAAAACAAATACTCAGATTAGAATGTCTCTCAGAACGATATACAAGGAATCAGTGACGTTATCCGACCCGTGGACTGAAGTGAGACTGGGGATATATACAGTGAGCAGCGAGGTGATCAGAGCTGATGAAGTGCAGGTGCAGGATAATCAGTGATCAGGGAAAGTGCGTACAAGTTTGGATCCAGGGGAGAGCTGGGAGATGTAGTGCGGGACAAGACCAGGGGAAACCGTGACAGAAAGAACTAGAAGCTGATGTGTTAATTTTAAAAGATAAGGCTTGTGATTTGGCTGAAACAGTTTCAGTACAACAGACACTCATTCTGAGTAGAAAATTTATAATGTCTAAATTCCCTATAGGGGCAAAAGAAACTATAAAAATTATGCTTTAATTGGAAAATGCATGTACTTTGTAGAAAAGATAACTCAAGCTTAAAATATGGTAGATGAAGTCTGAAGATAGAAGTTAGAAGGTTTTTGAAAGTGCAAAAGTACCAATCCTGAATGCCTCAAAAGTCCTCTCTCTCATTCGAATGTCAGCTAAGAGCTGTTATCTGAGCCTGTGTTGTAAATGATAATACGATATTTAATAGTAAAAACACAGTGTTTCAGTTGGAAACTATAGACACAGAAATTAAAAGAAAGAATTTATACATTTAGAGGACAATTTGTAAATGTTTAAAAGTAAAACTGAATGACTTTAAAGAAGTCTTTAAAATAATACAGTTTTGACTTTATTGACTTTATTTTATTTTAGAATCAGTGATTTCTTTGTCTGACTTTAGTCTCCACCATACAGAGCCGATGGCTCCGGCTTCAGAAGTAACTGTGCACTGAATGTACGGTTGTGATCTAAATTTCTAAGCAGCTAGGTTGCTGCTATTAAGATGGTTAACCCTCTGGGGTCTGAGGTGTTTTCTGGGTCCTGGAGGTGTTCTGACATGCTCTAACATTTGTGCTTATTCTGTTACTTGTGACATTTTCATGACTAAAGTATTATTACACTGCATTCATCACAAACTCTGCTACAATAATATGTCAGCAGCATGTATGTAAAAGTTTGTAGTTTTGAGATAATAACATTTATGCGTGGTTTGTGAAAATGACCAAAAAAAAAGTCACTGAAATAATGTCTTGAAACACAAACTAATTATTTCTCTCGCAAGGCTTTTGAAAATTGTATCACGTAGCCTAGAATATTTGCTCCAAAACTATGTGAAAATCATCTTGAATACTCATTCAGATAAGACAATATATTGATTTAAAATTTGTATGACATGTTTTGTGTAAGAAAGCTTAATGCGAGGAGGCGTAAACCACCCATGAATATTGAATGTTTCACACCTGAGAAAAGACAAAGGCCCTCCCATAATGGCCCCTATTAGGAGCTCTCAGGCACTATCATTACATTACCTTGCACAAAGAATGAGGAGATTTAAAAAAGAATGGCTTTTTGATTGTTTGAATTTATTTTACAACACAACATCATCCAAAGATACACAACAAATGGCAAAAAAGCCACATTATTTAACACACTGAACTAAAGACAGAGACTTAACCAGTCACACACCTTTCCTTTCCTGAAACATAGTGCATACCTGTCAATTTCAAGGTGTTTGATTTTTCACCTCCTCATGCTCATGTTGAAGTCAGCAGGACGGGTAGCTACCTAAAAAAAAAATAATATATATCAAAAAAGCTGTGAACATGCTGATATCAAGAAGAAACCAGGGCTGCATGATTGTGGGAATACATTTTAGATTTCTGGTGAAAATTCCTTTTTAAAAATTTACAAAATACACACACAACAATATATACTATATATATATATATATATTTGTTGATGCCTTGTAGGCATATACCTGCAGGGCTGAATCAAATAATTAAGAACAATAGTATAGCAGGCATAGTTAAAAGGGAACACTCAGTAACACTACACTAGAGAAAAACATATTGTTATCATATTACTTCAAATGTTTACCAATCGATATGACGTTATGAAATGAGATTGGAGTAAAATCATGGTGCGTTTTGCTTTTCAAACGCACGTAGCGCGAATGACTCAAACTCTCACAGCGCGTGCAGGGAACATTCACTGAAGCATCGAGCAACAGTTCAATGGCAATATGAAGTTTATGCAACAATAACACTAACTAATATAATTTAGAATGATTTCTTACCTTAAATCGTTCTTGTCTTCAAATCGCGATCTTCTTCTTCAGATGTAAACCCAATAATCTCACAGCATGTCTTCCAAACTCGACGACTGCAGAGGACTGATAAAGTTGCCGCTTTGTTGTTGAGGTAATGGGGGCGTTTGCGCGACACATGGACGATTTGCATGTCTATATGTTTTTGCGCGTGTGGGTGTGGTCACATTAAAAACTAATGAGGAAGGGTTAGAGAAACTGATTATCTTGTGGTTTATATACAAAATTACTTAAACAGAGAATATTTGTTTTCGTTTTGAATTAGATCATTTAAAACTACACACTTAAATGGATTATAAATATATAGAGCTCACAAATGTGTGACAAGTATTACGCTGAGTTTTTTTTATGTTTAGAGACGTGCTCAAGAAAAAAAAGTTCGCGAGACGGAGAGGCAGAAAGCCACACCCCTGTTTAATTTCTTTATTTTACAAAAGCACAACGTTTTGTTTTGATTGTAAGTGGACACATACAAAAGTAGACATCTCACAGATTCTTTTTTCATTTTTATTAAGTCTGTATGACCACAAATGACGGAGTATTTTAAGTTTATTCAGCTGCTATGTGAAAAAAAACGTGCAATATCACGCCGGCGTGATTGCCGACCCCCAGGGGGTTAATGGATTTAAGTGATTAAATACTGTTGTTATTAACCTTTCTCCCATGTGTGTAACACTATTAGGCTCTGATGACTCTTGAGTGTGCCTTTCCCTAAAGCTCGCCAGAAGACAAACTGATTTTGTTGAAGAAAACGATCAAAGATTGTGTGATGGGAAAGCGGGTGCCAGTGTGTACGAGTGGCTTACCCAGCGACGGGTACGATCTTCCTGGCCAGGGGACTACCTAACACAGGGAGGCTCACGCAATAACACTGGGCATCTCCTGATTGGAGATGTTTTATGTGAGAAAGGTATGAGAGTTGAGCGCTGATTACTGGAGGCCACCGGGGTCAGCAGAGCACTGAGAGGGGAGATGAGCTGTGAGGAGGTTACGGCAGTCTTACCCAGAAAAAGTGCAGTTCCTCTATATACCACTCACCCAGAAAAAAACGCATTCACTGTATGGCTTGTTTTCAATTGGGACAAGTGTCTGCAACTATGCCAGCGGACAACACCCTGATGAAGTTTTATAGATAAAGAGCTGATGGGAAGGTGCTTTCAAGAGCCAGCTGAGACCATGATGTGATTGTCATTATTTGTTGTGGAGACAGTAACAAACTTTATATCAGGAACATGATGTTTATTGCCTTATGGGCAAGAAGAATTATAGAAGTGTTGATTTTTAACTAATGTGTCTATCCTGAAGGTCGTTAGTACCATGGGTGGTGGAGCTAAAGATGAAGACAGATTTTGAAGATTAAATGAAAAGTCTGAGTAACGAAGGAACTAATTCATAAATAAGTTATTGTAATGTATTTATTGTTAGATTTTGTCCAAATTATTAGTCTTAGAAGGCTGTTGAAAAGAGAAAGAGAGAGACTGGTTGAGCAGGGGAAGGATTGATATTTTGTCTTTCTGTATTCGGCCAGCAAAAGAAAAGCTGAAACAAATTAATGATAATGAATCAAAACCACACAGCTGGCTTTTATAAAATACATTTTTATAAAGACATGTTTTGAAAATGGTTAAGAGGCCATTAAAATGTTATTGATAAAAGCTACAGGAAAATGTAAGTTTTAAAATCTGATTTAAATGTAAATCTTTTTGGAGAAAAGATAAGAAATATGAGCAATTCATAGTCCGATGTGTGTATGTGTGTGTTTGATGATGACTGCACTTTATGTCTGGGTATAGTGTAAGTTTAGAGAAGCCATTATGTCTAAATAGTGCGCATGAATGCGTCATTAATGTTTTATCATTACAGATGGGTGAAGGCGAATGACAAATTTTAGAGAAGTTGATAATTCTGAATCGATTTGGTCATCAAGCTCTGTCTGGTAATAATTACTTTTGTCATTTATGATATACAGTAGATTTGAATGAATTTCTAGATGTAGGAAATTCTAGATGTAGGAGTTTGTAGATCGCCGTCCATCATGGATTGAAATAAAATAAGTTATAGATATTGACTTTGATAAGAAGATGAGATTGTGGCTTAGAGTGAAGAATGTAACATTTTGTTTAAGAGGCAGAGAAAGATGTCTGCAGGACAGTGTTTAGTTTAGTGAATCCAAACACAATTAAAGTTAAATTGATGCACAAGTAAAATGGTGCATAAAAATGGGGGATATAACAATATTTTGCCAATAATGGTTTACTAAGGGATTCAGATTGGATGAAAGCCATCGAACAGGTGGAACAATAAATGTTGAGAGAACCCTGGGTTTAATTGAGTAAAACCCTGCAAGAAGTCATTCTTCTCCCTAGACAAAAGTGTTGTCTGTAAAATGTGCTAATAACAAGAACTGTTTTAAACAGGAAACGCCAGGGACAGATGCGGCAGCACAACATAGAATTAACTATTTGACATTTGTTTTTCTTTACATAGGATGCAGACTTTTGATACAGGGCAGACCGTGCCAGTAAAATAATGGCTATGGATGAATTTGACAAAATATCCTGGCCTGGGTTTTTTTGTGGCAGAAAGAAAGGTGCACACATGCGCAGCGCATAACTTAAACATTTTTCTTTTGCAGGTGGTCAGATGGATTGCATCAAACAGAACTGATTCTGTTCCAAATATATAAATGTTGTTTTGTTAACATGAGCAAAGTGGGTTGAGTGTTTTTCAGGGGAAAAGGGACTCTGAGTGCAATAAATTATCTGGTGATAATGTTTCAGGTTGATGATTCCACAGGTCGAATCAAGAGGGACGACCAGCTAGACAAGCAGTCACTAACAAAAAACACTTAAGGTCTTCGTTCGCAGGTGACAGCAGAAAGTAACTGTTTTATTCCAGTGGGGGTACGGTCATGATCTAAGGAAAATCTTGTAAGAATCAGAAAATGATTGAGAGTGTGAGACCTGAGTCCAAACCTCTCACCTTAGACTAAACAAACAAACACACGCCAACGCGGAGAATAAAGTGGGGGAATCAAGGACGTGCTAGTAACGTACCTCCCTTGCCTCCGAGGGAAAAGACCATTGCAACTCGCGCGCAAAGTGTCAAAAATGGTAAAGACGGAATGTCGATGGGGCAACGAGATGATCAACACATCTGGAAAAAGACAATTTGACCCAACTAATGGTTTACCAGAAGAATCTGTTTTTGTGATGATTTTATTGATTGAATCAAACTAAGTATTGATTTGATTGGTGCAAATGTAGAAAAGCAAAAAGATTATGTGTAATAAGAGGAAAAAAAGACGGTCCGTAATGGAAATATTAGAGTTAATTTTGAACAACTACATTGGTTAGAAGGATGAACAAAATTATGCAGACGATTCAAGTAGCGGAAGTTACAGTGAAATGTATTAATTGAGTTAAGGTATGTTTTTGTTTTGTTTTGTTTTTGTTTTTCTTTCTGAGGACGATTGAAAAGGTTTGAAAGCAGGACAGGATTTGAAATGAGGGGTTTTGTTATAATTTTTATTCTTTTGTATTTTTATTCAAATCAAACAGGGGTGTTGAATTGATATGGTTTTCATACTATGACAATCTATATATAAAAAAAAAAGGTTTATACTGGAGTGAATGCGGGTCCGATTGTTTTATCGGGAATGCCGGTGACAGTGCTTATCCATTTAGCCCTGCTTCAGATAAAAAATATTTACTGCTTGCTCCTTCAACAGGGGTTCAAGTAGAAGTGATCAGTTATACGGAAAATCAGAAATGAAAGATACTAAGGTTGATGAAATTGACTTAAAATTGTTGCGTTTATTTGGTTATCAGAGAATGATAAAAAGGGAGAATTTGTAGTGGCGATTTTAATCTTTTATTTCTTATCTTGTTTTTTCAATGATAAAATTGAATGCCATGTGTTCTGTATTTTGAGCTTTATGTTGTAACGTTGATACAGCTGTGTGTGATACAGAGGTGAGAAGATCCCCAGGCTAGGGAGGGGTTGAGGCAACCATGGGGGTTCCTCAGTTCCTGCCCTCTGGGGGTGGGTGTTTAGAGAATGCTTTGATAAGAACATTATAAAACTACCAGCCAAGAACTATCTGTGTCTCACTCTGCCCTGCAAACTGGTCTGTGGGGTTGGGGGTTTTCACCCCAGCCTGCAGCTGGACCTGTGTGGCTAGAGTGGGGAACTATTCTTGCAAGAATAAATGGTATCTTTTTCTTTTAAATACAATTTGGATCTTAACGTCTCTTTTGCCGGGATGCTGTGTTTGTTAAATATTGTTTTTGCCAGTATCCTAGAGACAAAGGTGAATTAATGATAATAAGAAGAGGATCTATGACATCTGGAAGCATCTCTTTCAGTAGCTTAGTCGGTATAAGGGTCTAACATACATGTTGCCGATTTAGATGATTTAACGAGTTTGCAAAATGATTCTTCTCCTATAGCAATGAATGAATAACATTTTTCCTCAGGGAGACTACAATGCACTTCCTGATGCGATACTGTAGTAGATGGTTGCATAGTTATAATTTTGTCCCTGATATTATCAATCTTATAAGTGAAGAAGTTCATAAAGTCATTACTGCTGTGTTGCTTGGAAACTTCTAGGCTTGAAGCTTTGACCTGAAGGCTTGAACCTCAGAACATGCTGAGATGATGAAACTGATTAGGAAGATTATTGATAAAGCAATCTTTAGTGGCAGAAGTTATAGGTCTGACATATTTATAACACGGAGTCGGCTTTGCAGCCTTAGCTAAATGTAATTTACATGAGACTAGATAATGATCTGAGATGTCATCGCTCTGCTGCAGAATTTCAACGGCATCAACATCTATTCCATTGTGTAGTATTAGAGTATCTAGAGTATGATTACGACAATGAGTAGGTCCTGACTTATGTTGTCTAAGGCCCCGTTTACACAATGTGAAAACGCATATATTTCTCTGCGTTTTGGCCTGTCATTTACACGAAAACGCTGTTTTTATCCCAGAAAACGTACTCGGTTACTGACGTAACCTCGGTTCTCTCTAGGAGAGGGGAACGAGTACTGCGTCGAAAAGACGCATACGGGAAAGATATTTCTTTTTCGAGATTGAAGCCTAAAATTAATCCTTAATTTTGTAAATATGTAAAACGCTTTTCTGTAGCATACAACCTTAGGCGGAGCGAATCACGCGCCCATTGCTGCTCCGCCAAGAAAAGCACAGCCTATGCGAGGCCAGTTGACGCTGACCAATGAGGACGCTTCGCGCCCTCTGCGTCACCTCCCGCCGAAACGGAGCGTGGTCGAGGCCTATAAATATGAGCTTAGCTGTCTTCCACTCCTGATTTTCGTCACTTGAAGCGACACAGCGTGGACACGCACTGGCCTGAGACGCAGTACTCGTTCCCTCTCCTAGAGAGAACCGAGGTTACGTTAGTAACCGAGTACGTTCTCTTACGTAGAGTTCTCTCCTACTGCGTCGAAGAGACGCTACGGGAACCCCTTGTAACACGTCGTGCGTGCTCTTGGACCGACACAGACACCCGAGGGCGCGCGCGTATACAAGCGCCTACACCAAGAATGTATACGGGAGAGCGGCTAAAAATTAGCATCATCCCTTTATAGTAGTGCCTCTTAAGACATAATAACATATATATGAAATATTAGATATATATGAGAGGTAAAAGCATGCTCATGGGACACATTGTCAGTGAGTGATGCTTAAGAGGATATGAAACATCCATGTTTTGGCACTGGTAGTAGCTACATATATTACAAAAATCACCTTGCCTAATTTGTTTTTTTTTTTTAAAGTTGTTAAAACCACATATATGACCACGTAATTTCTAGCTAGCTTTCTAGATAGCGAGTCGCCATTTTGAAGTGACGTCACAGCCTACGTAACGGGGTTGGTTGGGTCCAATGGTTAGATGAAGAGAATGCATGCATTTCTTTACCTGACTGAATGCGCGCTTGATTTAAAATGGAGGAAGACGAACTTGAAAGACCTGTTGAGCCCGTGTGTCCCATTGCCTATGCATTTGAGCCGATACGGCATGAGAACCGAGCAGTGGTACGTCGGTATATCGAACCAGCCGGTGGTGGTTTGGGGAGAAGAGCGGGTTGGGAACGCTACCTGGTGTCAGTCGTGGGCTACTGTCCTGCGATGCCCACCGTTTCAGAGTCTATCTGCTGTCAAGAGGCTGATCTTGACCATGTATTGCGTGGTCAATCTTGCATCACCATGGCGTGCACATTTACTGCTGTGCCGGGAGGTAGACGTGTTGGAAGTGGCAATGCTCTCCCTGAAGGATGTCCGAGCGGAGACACTGGAGCGTCCTCCCGTGTTGTGCCAGTTCATACTTAAAAAGAACTAGCTCAAAGTTCAGTTCACACAGATGATAATGAACTAGTTCATGTTCATAGTTCTTTTTTTTTTTTTAAATGAACTAAGTTCACATATCTAAAATTGAACTAGTTCATGTTCATTTGTTAAAGTCTTTTAACAAAAGATGTAGGCTATTATTAATAATAATGTTATTTCAACACAATATCTCGTTATTTCGAAATAATATGTGTGCGTGCCATCTGTAAATCCGGTGACGCGTGTATTGATTTTTATTAATAAACAAGTGTTTTCTCTAAAAGTGTTGACTCGGCTGCAATGATGAAGTTGACGATCGCGTGTGAACGCGCTTATAGAGAGAAATGCACTAAATTGCCTAAGTCTAATAATGGATTACATAATCAGAGAGTAGCCTTTTTCGTTTGGAATTATTTCGTTTTAAAGACATTTCAAGCTTTGTGTATTTGATGTATTTTGTCATGTCTGTGTGAGGCATACACTGAGTTTCGTTAAGTTAGGATGTGCTCTAAGTTCACGTGCGCAAGTGAGCGCGCGAGCGCCTCCGTTATATGTTTCGTCGGCTTATTCATTAAATACAAGCAATTGGTTGATGAAAAAATTCATTAAAATTAAGATACAATTTATAACAAAACGAATGTACTTTAAAGAAAGGCTTTCTATAACATACAAATCATGTCTGACCCGCTCCATGTCTCATGCGCATCCTATCACGGTCGTGCTGTTCACTTTTCATGAATCAACATAAATGGAAAAAAAAAAGAACATTAGGCCTATAATATTTTAACAAATATGAAACGCGCTTTTTTTATATGGCTACAACAGTATAGTAGGTCTACATACTCTCTTTTTTGTACACATTTCTGCACTATTAATTTAATTCTGAATTTTGCACACACAAGTTGAAAGGTATTTGTTCAAATCAAGTTCACGGATAATTGTGCATGCATTTATTAGCCTAATCATTATGATACTAAAATACTAAGAATTTATACTTAATCCTAAAAATCAGATGAGCCCAAAATATGAACGGTTAAGCATTTTCCTCCCATAGCCTAGAAAACCAATTAGGCTATAAGAACGCTTAATGTGGCTTAAGGCAGATTAGAAATGTTCCCTTATTTATGTCGAAATAACGAGATATCGATACTAGGCTACTGTGTCCACCGTGGTCTCCTTTTTGATCAGCGGAAACGATTTTTGGCTTGTTCGGGATCTGACTGTCCCAGCGTATGTGAAAAAGTTAAGCAAACTTTCCTGTCTTTTTGACGTTTTTCCCCTGAGTGAAACCTGACTTTTTAAATGAACCAATACAGACAAACTGTATTGAACAGATTCTGTGGCCCTGTGGTTAAAACAACAATCAGCAGACTGTCAGCTTA
>JARPMJ010005038.1:0-32500 GCA_033366665.1 Phoxinus dragarum
GTTACATGTGGTACCGTGACCCGGATGGGAGTGATGTTTAGGGGGGTGAGTGTAACGGACGTAGGCCAGTAAGAGCTGTGGGTATAAACCTCACTCCTCTTACTCGTGACTGACGCTAGAGGCTGCGGTCTTTAGGTTCGAATCCCGCTCGGAGCTGGTCAAGTAGGACTGGTTACATGTGGTGCCGTGACCCGGATGGGAGGATGTTTAGGGGGGTGAGTGTAACGGACGTAGGCCAGAAACCTCACTCCCCTCACCAGCGACTGATGCTAGAGGCTGCAGTCTTTAGGTTCGAATCCCGCTCGGAGCTGGTCAAGTAGGACTGGTTACATGTGGTACCGTGACCCAGATGGGAGTGATGTTTAGGGGGGTGAGTGTAACGGACGTAGGCCAGTAAGAGCTGTGGGTATAAACCTCACTCCTCTTACTCGTGACTGACGCTAGAGGCTGCGGTCTTTAGGTTCGAATCCCGCTCGGAGCTGGTCAAGTAGGACTGGTTACATGTGGTGCCGTGACCCGGATGGGAGTGATATTTAGGGGGGTGAGTTTAACACACGTAGGCCAGAAAGAGCTGTGGGTATAAACCTCACTCTCCTGGCATCAAGAGGCACACTAGAAACTGATGCTAGCGGCTACGTCCTTGTTAGCCCGTCCGCCTCCCACACCGGAGACCCCAGTTCAAATCCCGCTCGGAGCGGGTCGAGTAGGACCGGTTACACATGAACTGATGAAATGTGTACCTTGCATGCAATGTTAGCTGCTTTTGATAAAAGTGTCTGCCAAATGCATAAATGTAAAATGTTTTCTGTTCACATTCTGCTCTGCCGATGACATTTTTTTATGTATATTTTAAAATTGAGAAACCTATATGAGAACTGACACAACAAATAATAAATGTATATTTTTTGTTTAATACTGTAAAATGTTGTGATGCGTACCACCTGATTGAGAAATACTGCTGTTGAGAAAGATGACAAGGCCATTAAAACTAGTGATTATGGTAGTGGGATATGCCAATGAGCATCATGGAAAAAATAAACGACAATAGAGTGTTGCAGGGATGATGTATTTTTGTAGGCCAAAACCTGGAGCATTTTAGCATTTCTAGTTCCATTGTCCCAAATTCAATGGCTTTTTTAAATCAGTAAAAAACCCTCGTGCTTGTTCTTAAAGCTTTTACTTGTCTTGAAAAAGGTGGTTGCTAACAAGTGGCAAAATGGGATTATAGAGGTTCTCAGGGACAGTAAAAGTCGCTTAGAGTGTTGTTGCTTTTTTAATCGCGCTCTCGCAAACTACTCTAAACTTTCTAAAACTTTTTTGTCAAAAGCTTAATGAATGTCCTGGTACAGACGTCACTGTTTGGTGCATACAGTCAGACGGTGAATACAGTCAGTCACAGGCGATCCACACTACAATCCAGAAGAGGGGATGTGCGGTAATGCAATGCTGTTTGCTAACCTCCACAACAAGAAAAAAGTAGAGATGATCTATGCAAGTTGCAACATCCCAAAACAAGAGTTCAGATGGCACGCAAGAGCTTACTAGTACACTCTAAAAAATGCTGGGTTGTTTTTAACCCAATTTTGGGTCAAATATGGACAAACCCAGCCATTGGGTTACATTTTTAAATGGCATTTTTGATCCAACATTTGGGTTTGTCCATATTTGACCCAAAATTGGGTTAAAACAACCCAGCATTTTTTAGAGTGTAGCCCGAGTTTCGATTCATTTTTGTGATGCGCTCCACTAACTTCACGGGAAGGAAACTGGGACGCCAGAAAGCCGGCTGTCACAAATCTGTCAGAAAGACGTTTGTCACAATGATGACAGTGGAAGCAACTTAAAATACTCTGTCATTTATGGTCATACCGATAAGAGTAAGACATCAATCGAAACGACCATAAATGACAGAGTATTTTAAGTTGCTTCCACTGTTATAATGAGGGGTAGTGGGCAGACGACATCATCCAAATGAGCCAATCACCAGAGCTGGGCAGAAAAAGACTACAGGAGTGCAAAAACTAATCTCTGCACAAGTTTCATTTTTCACTATTCTATTTATTTTGTACTTTTAAAACACAAGAGATACTTTTCAGTTTTGTAGCTGATGGTGAGCAAATAACTTTAGTTTTTTTCTCAGCCCTACAAAAAAAAAAAAAAAAAAAAAAAAGACCTATGCATTCTGTTTACTGCATCATACTCTACAGGAGACTCTCATGTACCAACTACCTCAAGAGGGAACTAGCTGGTTGGAACAAACTGTAATTTGCACTACTGTCTGTTGACAATAAAATTATAATAAAATAGAAACCTAGCATTTGAGATTTGTTGCTTTTTTCCTGTAGTACCGAACTTGTATCGAACGAACCGTGACCCAAAAAACCGAGGTACGTACAGTTTGTTTGTTTGTTTATTTATATAGCACAGTTTAATACAACTCACGTTGCCCAAAGTGCTTCACAATCACAAACTAACAAAAAAGAAAAACACAAAAAGACAAAAATATAACAGAAATAAACATAGCCACATCACATAGACATACATAGACAATAACCCGTTTAAAAAAGCTCTCCATTTGAATTTAAAAGATGATGTTTTAACATAGCTTTAAACATGCTTTTAACATAATTCTAAATCGTACTGGCAGCCACTTTAATGAAATTAATAATGGAGTCACAGATTCATATTTCTTTGCCGACATTATCATTTTTTGCTGCTGGATTTTGGATTTTCTGTAAACGCATAAGTGCTCGAACATCAACTCCATAGTGAGAATTACAATAATCCATTAGAGAAAGAACAATTGACGTAATTGCTTTCTCAAAATCTGAACAAGATAGAAATGGTTTGGTCTTAGCTAACAGACGTAGATTAAGAAAACACGATCTCACCACAGAACTAATTTGCCTGTCCAACTTTAAGTCACTATATCCAGAACAAATCCCAGATTTTTCACACTAGATTTTAAGAAATCAGTCAAAAAAGTAGCATTCAAGCAGTGAAGCATATCATGTTTTTTTAGGGCCAAAGCACAATAACCTTGGTTTTATTTTTGTTAAGCTTCATCCAGTCCTTAACATCATGTATGCAAGCTGCGTCAAGTGAATTTGAATTAAGCTCTCTCACAGGAAAATAGATCTGCGTATCATCAGCGTAGCAGTGGAATGACACTTTATGTTTCTGAAAAATAATACTGAACCGTGACTTCTTTGTTCCGTTACACCCCGATCCGTGGTGTAGTTCATTAATAGTCTACATTTAGCATTTCACTTCTGGCGATTTAACTTTGGCGAAGTAGTCTTCAAAATTCATAAAAGTTGTGAAGATTATCTTCATCAACAAAATGTGTAAAGAATCATAAACTTTTGTTGCTCACAGAGATTATTTTGTGCAATAATTCAACAGCCAATGGAAAAATCCTATTGGTTTTTTGGCTATATGCTAACTTCCAGGTTGCCCTACAAAAATACAGCACCACTGCAGCTCTCCGGGACCAACTAAAGAGTCGGAGAGTGCAGGGGAATACCAGGTGAGTTAAACTATAGCTTGTCTCTGTGGTTATAGATCTCTCTGCCTGTGGTCAGTTTCCAAGCGCAGACCTGCGCCAGCCGATACCTCTGAGATCAAAGCCGACAAAGAAATGAGTAACAGGGTCTCACAGCCAAAAAAACACCTACCACAGACACGGCACCTTCCCTGAGGCCGAATGACTGCGGTTTACAGCCCTCTGAGGATTACCGTGAGATATACAGCATTAATTACTGCTTTGATATTCACACAGACAGAACTCCCTGTCACTCTGCATGAGAAATGAAAACAACATCAATTGCGGTTCCTTCCTTCAAGGCTGAGCTTCACTACAGACGGACACGGAGACCACCCACTGTAACATTCGCTGACTGTCTGACGCATAGCGCACACAAAACTGGAAAGTGCCCGAGAAAAATTGCAAGCAAACGTTAGATTGCACTTCCATGAGTCAGGATGCGCTGGCTAGTTTTTGAAACATGAAAGAATGATAAAAGCTGGTTGACATTATGAGCGCTCGTGAGGGAGAACTAATCAAATCTGTGAAAGATATTCAGGCACTTACTAACAAACAATCTGTATGTTCAGGTTTGTTTGTGAAATAATCTGGACACTCCTAGGCAAAAAAATTAACAATAATAAAATGGGCCAAGCCAAAAATGGCAAAATATTTAGTGGTCTTTTGATGGTCTTAACCTTTTAATCACAAACCACTGGTCAGGGAAATAAGCAAGAATTGCACAAATACTGTAGATAACTTGGCATGGAATAGCCGGTAACTTTATTTTAAGGTGACGTATTTACATGTTATTACATGTACTTACTATAATAATAACTAAATTATGCATATTACAAGTAACTAACTCTAAACCAAACCCAAACCGTAACACTGTAGTAAGTGCATGTAGTTAATTATTACTCCGTACTTATTTTAGTAAGCACAATGTAATTACGTCCCCTTAAAATAAAGTGCAACCGAAATAGCCTGTTCTCTAAATGTTTAAACCGCGTGGGTAAACTTGCAGACAGAAAAGAGTCAGTGTTGTTCCACACAATGTTAATGGCTTCAAACAGTTCACGAGTAGTTGAAAAATGTCTCCCAGTTAGTTCAAATCTGGACAAACATGAGCCTGATGGATTTGTTCTCAAGTCACTTCTTGGTTGTCTTTGCAATTTGGGCAGGAGCATTGTCTTGTTGAACTATAACATCTGATCATTCCTCTTTAGATAACAACTTTTCATTAGTGGAGAGCAAGCCACGCTGCAATATTCTCCTGTACTCCAAAGCATTACATTACTTTTCACAGTGAAGTATCTCATCAAAACAAGCAGATACAAAGGCTCCCACACACAATGACACAGTCTCTTCATCGCTCTGGAGCATCATCATGCAACCCGTGTTTCATTGTGATTCATCACTTACACACAACTTCCCATATTCTGCCAAAAACTTCATTATGTCTAATTTCCAGAACAATCATTTGTGGTTAAGATAAATAAAAAGCTAAGTGTTTAGCCAAATTTTGGCTTGGCCCATTTTTTATTTTTGCCCAGGAGTGTACTTTGAATAGACTGGATGTAATAGTTGGACTGGACAGTAAATAGTAATAGTAAAAAGTCTATGCAAAACAAGACTGAAATTACAAAATTAGATAACCTACAAAAAAATGCAGTTTTATGTCAAAGTATGAATAATTTAAAATATTTTATAAATATATATATATATATATATATATATTGAAACTCTGTTCAGAAGTAATGTGCTATGAAATGTAAAAATTTAAAACCAAATGCTATTTATAATCATTTGGAAAGTAGGCTGGCGAAGATAATATTTACAATGACTTTGCAATAAAATGAAATAAATCAATAAATGGGCAGACAACGAGAGTGCTCAGCAAAACTGCAAGAAAATTATTAAAAAAAATATGATTTCCTTTTTTTTGGTGCAATTTCATTGATGCCTAGAGGCACCGAAATTACATATTTCATCTTTAAATTTTAACAGTAAAAATCAAAGTTGGTAAAAAATTATTTCAATGAATCCTATCCATTTTAAATGGATAAGTTCAGAAACCTGATTCAATTATACATTTGCTAAAATTAATCAGTAAAATTATAAAATGTAAAAAAAAAAAACATTCAAAAAACATATATATAATAGGTAAAATAGTGCTATACATTTTTAAAATAGGTAAATATTGACATTTATTGGTGCATTTAATGACATTTTTTAAATTCTTTCTTGTTCATTTAATAATTAATAAAAGTTTTGATTCTTTTTTTGGTGTTTACTGTATTTTTCTTCTTGCATTAAACATTTTCAATCTACTTATTGTTTGGTTGAAATGATGCTTCAAAAGGCTGAAATAATGTCAAGATTATACAAGCCATCACTCAGTCCTAATTGGAAGAAGGAAATGCATTTGACAATGTGTTACTCAGGTCACTATTTGAGAAGCTTTGGACATCTTCCTTTCAGCAGTTTTACTGGAAAACCTCAGACAGCAAATCAGAGCCTTTGGGCTTGAGCAGAAGATTGACCTTGAAAGACCTTCCAGAAGGAGCAGATACACCTGAGTCTCCTCACAGAGAGGGATGCTCGGCTCTCAGACGCCGTAGTTGATCAGTGATGATGTCTGACAGGCTCCGAGCACAGAAACACCAGCTCTTGTTTACTTCTCAGTAACTTTAAACTGCATCACCCATTAAACCTTTCACGGCTGGCTTCTTCATAATCAACGGCTGAGAGAAAGAACGATATTGTTTGGCTAGCGAAGCACATTGAGGCCTTTTTAAGCAAAGGGAAAAATAATCAATTCAAGTGTATTGAAATGAAAGGGCAAGGTTTGCTGTTTGGCATTATTTAACACACCAAAATGTTGAGCCTTATTCTTGATCAATAGTAAAAACAAACAGGAGTAATTTACCTAATTAGAGGTCAACGCAGTTGCCTGGCAACAGGTTACTTAAACATGGGATCGAAAAAGAGAGATAAATAAGCATTTACGTTAAGTTCATACTGTATAAAATTACTATTTCGTTCCCGCTAACTAGACAGCAAATCAATG
Organism: Phoxinus dragarum; assembly: GCA_033366665.1. Lineage (NCBI taxonomy): Eukaryota > Metazoa > Chordata > Actinopteri > Cypriniformes > Leuciscidae > Phoxinus > Phoxinus dragarum. The sequence continues at coordinate 6,600 of JARPMJ010005038.1, forward strand.
ATCACACACTTTTTCAGCAGCCTCGGAAAAGTATTTTCCTCATTGATTTTCTTCACATGGATTTCAGAAAATCTTAAAGGGATTCATGTATTTAAAAGAAATGTATTGCAAACAACCAAAAAAAGTGTGAAAATCAGGAAAAAAATTCACTGTGAGCTTTTTTGACAGAAAACTATAATCCCATAAAGCAATGCAAATGATGTAAGACAATAAAAAAGATAAAATTTACTTAACATTTACCTTTACAATACATTTTAACATATATATATATATATATATATGTGTATATAATAAATATATATTACATGTTAAAAAATCTATTATATGTAATTTTCTTAAAGGAGAACTCCGGTCAATTTTAACATTGAGCTCAATTTTTAGTAAATTTGGAGTGCTGTCAATACAGAGAACAACGACAAAAATCGGTGTTGCCTACACCGTGTTATCCTCTTTTTTAAAATTTGCACCCTATTGACTTGAATGGGGCAAGTTTTAAACCTGCTTTTAGCCTCTTAACATCCTTGATGTGTCATTACAAGTGCCCAGCCATGTTGAGTGATTCCTTCAGAGTGAACAAGGTGAATCTGACTGCATTTAGATGTGAAAGATATGAATAAAAATGATGTTAATTCAACAAGTGCACATACCTGTATTTACTTCCTGTTTTCGGTCGAAGTCCACAGTAGTCGACTGTCGAGTTCACGCGCGTGATTATAGGTAACTAAGATTATTTTTTTTACAAATATCCATCAGAGCTGATATTCTCAAAACACCACACAGCACCGTCTTCGGCTGACAGCTGACAGTCTGAGTCTCCACTGTTGCGTAGTTACCTATGATCACGCGCGTGAACTCGACAGTCGACTACTGTGGACTTCGACCGAAAACAGGAAGTAAATACAGGTATGTGCGCTTGTTGAATTAACATCATTTTTATTAATATCTTTCACATCTAAATGCAGTCAGATTCACCATGTTCACTCTGAAGGAATCACTCAACATGGCTGGGCACTTGTAATGACACATCAAGGATGTTAAGAGGATAAAAGCAGGTTTAAAACTTGCCCCATTCAAGTCAATAGGGTGCAAATGGATAACACGGTGTAGGCAACACTGATTTTTGTCGTTGTTCTCTGTATTGACAGCACTCCAAATGTACTAAAAATTGAGCTCAATGTTAAAATTGACCGGAGTTCTCCTTTAAGTAAAAAAAATATATTGTTCTAAGGAGAAAATTAAACGAAAGACATTTACTTCCAAAACCAATCTGCTGCATTCTGTAATATAGTGATTATAGTTTAGGTCCTGGATGCTGAATGTTCAATATAGAAACACTAGATTACACCAGACACTGCAAAATTCACTATTTTGTAACAGTTATAAATATAGGCTACTCCTCAATCCAAACCTGGTGCATTGTGGATTTAAAGCACAACAGCTTCAGAGTTCTCTGAGAGAGATTGCATTGTGAGAAATGTTTATATGCGTCCACAAATTCCCATGTTTTGGATGGGATTGGAAGTGCACCATAATCGTGGTGATCTCAGGCATTATGCAATAACCACGTCAAAATCTTTTGTGAAGCATCTGGTTGCTTTTATACGACTCTGACAAAATACTGAACTGAAAAATGCATAAAACTGACCACACAATCTGTGTAAACGTTCAAGTCATACAGTGTTTCTATGGAGACTAAAAATATTCCTTATTCTCTGTGGGTGTGAAATAATCCACTCTTTCCACTGAGCTTTCTATGAGCTGTGATTCTTTCAAAGTGAGAAAGATGATATAAAATAAAAAAACGCTGTGGAGGTTACACGACTAACAAGAGAAATCTCAAGACTTCCAAAAGACTATGCCAAAAATACAGTATGAAGTATACAACATAACACATGGTCTGACGTGTGATTCATGAACCAGAAGATCAGGCATATTCAGCAAGACTTTATTTCTTAGATGGTAACTGGATGCCCCTCACAAAATTACGTATGTACAAATGGTCACATGACAAACTTAACACTCTTGCATACTTCTATTGCATTCTGTTCCTATACTAGGACTGTATAATTAATCGAAAATAAAACAAAACTTTGTGATATGGTTTAGATCGATAATCAAATCATTAAGGCTGTAAAATAATCAATATATGAACTCATGACCTGTTGTTAGTGTCTCAGATGCTGATCTCTTTGGGTCACTTTAACGTGCATTTGGGAACGCAATACATGCCAACCATCTTTCAAAACTTGTAATGAGAAGCCCTAATAAACCGGTTGTCAATAAAAGCGATGCTTTAAAAGGGTGGTTGAAAATGATTTCACTTTTCTAACTTTAGTTAGTGTGTAATGTTGCTGTTTGAGCATAAACAACATCTGCAAAGTTAAGAAATGGCTTTTTAAGGACTACAACAAACGGCTGGTAGGGACTGCACGACATTCCTGCCGGGTTAGTGACATTACTAACACTAAAATGTACATAAACCCCGGAAACGCGATTTATAGATTATCAAGACAGAATATGCTAATCAATGGCTAGATGATAACTACACATAAGCTACATAAATTCACCAACTAAGCATTCAGAAATGTCCTGTTGCTTATACATGTTGTCACTTCTTCTTGAGTCTCTCCATCTTTCTGACTTCGGTTTGAACATAAAAGGCTAAACGTTTTTTTTAATTTTCAGTGTGTGTCTGTGTGAGGTAAAAGGCAACGCATTCTCATCCTAGGGCGTCATATACTGACACTTTTGACATTTCGTCTACATCCAACGCACATGGCACCCTTTAGCGTCAATATGACACGCACAGAGCTTTGTTCGGTTATGGTTGGGTTTAGGTCTGGGGTAGGGTTAGGGTTAGACCGCTAGGAGGCGCCTTCTGGCCCATATCTATCTGCGTCTTATATTGACACTAAAGGGTGCCATGTGCCTTGGATGTAGACGAAATGTCAAAAGTGTCAGTATATGACGCCTTGGGATGAGATCGGCTGTAAAAGGATATGAGCTCTTGAAGCTCCGCCCCCTGTGGCAGGAGCAGCATCTAATTTGCATTTAAAGGGACTGACACAAATGGTGAGATTTTGCTCACCCTCAAAAAGTGACAATTTTAACATGCTATATAAAATATCTGTGGGGTATTTTGAGCTAAAACTTCACATACACACTCTGGGGACATCAGAGACTTATTTTACATCTTGTGAAAAGGGCATTATACCACCCCTTTAAAGGGGTAATTCACAACTGACAAAATGGGCTTTAAATAAAACTGGGCTGCCTATGAGGCTTGATCACACAAATACTGCATTGCTTGAGTAGGAAATACTCCTTAGCAAACTTTGAGTTACAATAGTGTCGACTTGCATTGTTCCCGGGTGCGAGATTTCAAAGACTAAACGTTTAACAGGAGTTAAAGCTGCACGATTCTGGATAAATTGAGAATCGCAGTTGCTTTAGCTTCATCTTCCCTAAAAGCAGAAGTTTTTCAAGACCCACAAAACACGATCTCCCATAGAGACTTTAGCAAGAATCAGAGTAGCTCTATAACTCTCATCGTTTCATAGTTGTCATTAGGCTAGTTCTCAAAAGTGAGCGTGTTCTGTGATCTTTGAAGACTTTGGCTTAATTGCCTCTGAAAGAAATGGCACAGTGTCGTGCTTTAGCACTGATTAGATGGTCACTACTTCTGGGGCTTTTCAGACTCGACTGTAGATCAGAGAGAAACCGACAGAACATTAGTGCCATTGAATCCTACAGCTGAGGCTACAAATGGTGGACAAGGAGACAGCGTTCACACATGCAGTGCTACAAAGCCATTGTAAGACACTAAGTTGCTGATTTATGCCGACATGAGCAACAGCGAGCGCTGCCGATTTAGCCAGTTTAGCAGAGGTTGACTTTATGCAAATGAGCAGTGACATGATGCAGCATGTTAGTTACGTTTCTGGTAAAATACTCATTTAAAATCACGTCTGAGTTTTGGGAAAATGTGGAATGGAAGAAGAAATAAAGAGATAAAGCAGTAGAGGACAAGAAAATGAGATTCTGTGGACAGGACAAGCAAAGACAGGTGACAAGATGGTAAAGAGAGAGAGACAGGAATAGACGGTGGCCTACTTGCCCTCGTGCCGCCTAACTAGCCGACACAATAACACACAGGTGAGACCTGTCTATTTCAGACACGCTTCGCCACAGGGCCCAACACCAACCAGGACAAAACAGACAAAAGAAAAGTGGAACAAACAACTCAGGTTAGCGTGAAATCAAAACTGACCATGTTCACATAATCGTTCAATAGTTTTTGAAAGAATTGAATACTTTTATTCAGCTTTAAATCGAACAAAACTAACACTGAAGACTGGGGTAATGATGCTGAAATATTTTGCTCTCTATTACAAGAATAAATAACATTTTGAAATATATTTTAAATTCTAATAATATTTCACAGTATTATTGTTTTTGACGAGCAAGTCTCCTTTTAAAAACATAAAACAATCATACAGAATTGCCCTTAATGCATGTAGCTGGCCTTATTGTGAACCATTCATCATAGCACATTACTCCAAAGAAAATAATTTCCATATATATATATTATATGTTTTCATTATATGTTTATATGTTTCTATATTATGTTGCATTTAATAAAGAAACGGTACTTTAAAACTATTTAGCGGGCTCAATTTCTGTGATACCAACTTCACATTTGGAACACAACTTGGTTAGACACATGACTTTGATTTTCTATTTTAGAGTCCAAATAATTTTTCTAAATATATATACAAAATGTTTACTTCTGTACATTTGCTTTCACTTCTGCAATAATTTTGAGTGTTTTCTCCAAAAAGAGACCAACCTTTTTTTGGTCTGTATTCCAAATCATTCATTAATTACAACCATTTAAATTCAGATTATGCTCAAAAAGTTAACAATAGCAAATAAGGCGGCTAACAAAGCAAGCACAGGCAAAAAGCCGATTCTCACATGCTCTCGCAGAAGCGCGCCAGTGTGCTGGGTTTCTCCTGGTTGCGACGTTGTCTGAACCAGCGTTGGATGGTCCTCACGTCCCAGTCCAGCTGCTTGGACAAGCCCTCTAACCTCTTCTCATCGGGGTGCTGAAACACACAGCGGACACACGCATGTCACTGCAGAGATCCGCAAACAAACCGCCTGGATTTGGATTGAACAGCTTGAAAAATTCACTCAATGCACATTTAAAACGGTTGTCTTTAACCCCTTATATTGGCATAGCCATTACATATTTAAAACAGTACTAAACCTAAACGAATCTTGACAAACTATATACCATTTGAAAGCTTACAATCTTTAGTTTACATATTTGGTGACTGATTTTCAAAATAGATAACAGAGGAGCCGTAATTTATCAATTTGCAACAAGAATATTTTCATACTCCTAAGGCGTGTTCACACCTTATTTTGAAATAGTGATCAACATGAAAAATGAAGGAATGGTAGAACCCTCCGTTTGTTTTAATGCCAAGAGTTCAAAAGATAGCATCCATTCAATTATTTTAGAAAAAAAGGTCTGAAAATTTTTTAAATATAAAGAAAAAAAGAATAGATTCACCATTTGTGATGTGGCAGCGAGCTATAATGCACATACGTGTACTTTTTGTGTTTCTTAGAGGTTGAATTCATTTTTAAAATATGAAAAACTTTTGCCAAACCATCCTATACTTCTGAATAGGATGTCTACTTCATAAATTGTATGAAATTTGTAAAAATAATGGTTCAGATCACTCAAACAACATATGGAAATGGAGGCGCTTATATGGGCAGTAATGTCAACTAGTGAAAAAGTTTGGTACTGCGCACAAACAAAATCTCACTGAAAGCTTATTTTTTGAGATATCAACCTAAAATTTGAAACACAATTTGTTTAGATTTTGCATTTTTAGAGTCCTCCAGGTTTTGAAAATATATATTTTATATAAAATATGAATAATAAAATTTTGAACATTGTACATTTTCATAAACTCAAACTTCTATAACTTTTTTTTCTGTTTAACTTCCTTAATTTATTTCACTTCTACAAAAATCTGCCAAATGATTTCTTTAAAACGAGATCAATCTTGCATCTATATTCCAAAGCAATCTTGAATTACAACCATTTAAGTTCGGAATGTGCATTTTCATGTCTATTTAAAAAAAGGGGGGTGCCGCTTAAGGGGTTAAAAGTGAGCCAGTGAGACTCACACATAATCACACTGTGATGTACTGCTGTGCTGGCATACTATAATGACTTGAGTAGTGGGGAATCAGTTGTGAATGAGAGAATCTTTTTTTTAAGTGAACGAATCATTCTTCTTCACTTCCATGCACTAATTTCTAAGGGACATTTCATTGATTTGTTTGGAGCTTACTGAACGCATATGCCAATTTGAACTTGTCTGAACTAGACTGAGAATGGCACTGAACAAAATGCAAACAAAACGAATGAAGTATGTCATTGATTGAGGATCTGCTGACCATCACTGGCCACCGTACGTGGTTCAGTCGGATTAGCATGTGAGGTTATTCAGTAAAACAAGGAGAGTTAAGAAAACCAGAGTGTGCAAAATGCATAATCCTAATCCACAATTTATGAATTTGTAAAAATGACTGAAGATCATACACAACTAAAATGACGATAATTGCGAGTAGGGTTGCTCGATTATGAAAAATCATAATCACGATTATTTTTACAATTGACCGTTCGCAAAGAATGTTAATCTACTAACTCTCCTGGCTGCTTTGTCGGACAAAATGGCGGATGGCGAAGTATGATTGGTCAGATCACCTGTCAATCAAGCTCCCTGCGAAGGGTCAATTAGGCCTACTTAACATGAAAATTGGTGGGCGATATTATCAAAGTCTTATTTCACGATACAAGTCATTTGAAATTCGATACTTCAGCGAAAACGAATACTAGATTAACTGATGTAAGAAAAAGAAAAATCAATTATGATTAATCACACAGCCCTAATGCGAGCAAGCACAATAAAGTTCAATAATTATCCCTCTTTAAGCGCATTACTGAATCTCATCATTTATTTATTTAGGCTTTTTGTCTCTAGCTTGATAAAATGAAGGAAAAAATCTGCTTTGTTGTCATTTGTGGAGACAAATACTTATAGTAATAGTACATCTTAAGACTTTGTAGACATGAAACGAATAATGAAGAATAATAAGACTTGTTTCAACTCGACAGAACAGTGTTGTTGAATGAATCCTTAACTGACAGAAAAAGTTGTTCAATCAAAAGATTCATTTGAATCAAAATCCTCACCAACAGTCGTGTGTGAGGCATTGTGTTTGACATTTCTTTAGTACAATGTTTTACTTCATGTCACAGATCTCTGAAATACTTGATTCTGATTGGTCATCGTAGCATTCAGCAGTCAAATAGTGTTGGCACTTTACAATAAGGTCCTCAATGGACACCTCGAAGGGCATTAACCCGCTTATACCATGTTCACTTGCCAAATAACACATTTTTAAAACATTAGTTTATATTTTAATTAGTTTTACAATCGAAATCTAACGGTTTTAGAACTCCTATATCGAGTATTCACCCAGACCATGGTATAATATTAGTTAATGCATTAACAATTAGCAATACATTTGTGTGGTATTTATTCATCTTTGTACGAATGAGCTAATAAAATACAACTATTAAATTTCCGACTTTTGATCTTAATAATGTATTAGTAGCTAAATGTTGAAGTTAACATTAACTGAGATTTATAAATGCTGTGCTAGTTTTACTCCGCTCTCTTTCTCATAAAAAACCCTTCAATCAATATTTTATGTCCATTTATTTATTTATTTGGTAAGTAGTCATGCAAAAAGTGGGATAATATACAGCTATTAATGCAAAACAATCCACTTCAGGATGATACAAGACACATGAGCTTTGGCCAAAAAAGAAAAAGAAAAAAGATTTTTAAAGAAAATTACTTTTATACCCAAAATATTTCATAACAGCCCTAGAACTGATGTCTATCAGTAATGGGTTTAATGCAAACTCAATCAAATTCCAATTAAAATGAGGTATCCGCTAACATGCTTCTTGAGTTTCACCCTGAGGACGGACACACACACACACACACACACACACACACACACACACACACACACACACACACACACACACACACACACACACACACACACACACACACACACACACACACACACACACACACACACACACACACACAAACACACACACAAACACACACACACACACACACTCTCTCTCTCTTTCTCCATCAGACAGGAATTGTCTCTTTATTCTTCAAGTGTGTCTGGATCTTGTGTGTTTGAGAATCTGAACATTTGTCAAGGAAACTTAGTTCTGTGGTGTCTAAAAATAGTCCCGGTGCGTCAGTGCACATGAGCTCTGGTAAAGCCACACACGTCAAAGAGCCACGCTATCTCTCTGCATTTATAGCTTTGAGATTACGATTACCTGTACAGTCAATCCATCGACACTGTTCTCTTTTTTTCCAAGACAAGAGCTCAAAAAGTTGAAACGTTATTCTTCTTTTACATGGCAAATGCTGCTCTGCTTTAGTTCAAAAGTTCATGCTGTGGATTAAACTCTGTCGTCCTCATTCTCAGATGAACTTAAGATAAATTAACTTCATTTGCGTTACTGATTCAGCTCATAGGGGAGGAGAGTTCACAGTGAATTTGTTGTAGAAATGTCCTGTTCACTTAATGTGATTCTCTGTAGGCTAATACATTTTCAGCAACTGTGACAAGTGCTTGATTTGATTCTGATTCACAGTCTCTGCAGTTTTTAATCACATTTCTGCATAATTTAACAATTAGTTAAAGATAAATGACTGATAAAAAAAAAATTCAATGTCATGATTCATTCCAGCCCCAGTAAGAATATTATACATTATTTACTGAAATTACTAAACTAAATTACACATTTTTACATTTTACTCATAATACATTTTTATTTTATTTTATTCAAAAAATTATTGGTGCTTTTTAGGGATGTCAAAAGTACAGATAAATGTTAATGGATGGAATGGATGGAAGGGATGATGGATGGATGGATGGATGGATTGATGAATGAATGAATGGGTGGATGGAACGGATGGATGAAATGAATGGATGGAAGAGAGATGGATGGAAGGACTGAATGGATGGATGGAAGGGATGGATGGATGGATGGATGGAAGGAAGGAATGGATGGATGGAAGGAAGGAAGGGATGGATGGATGGATGAATGAATGGATGGAAGGAATGGATGGAAGGGATGGATGGATGGACAGACAGACGGATGGAAGGAAAGAAAGGATGGATGAATGGAAGGAATGGATGGAAGGAAGGAAGGACTGAATGGATGGATGGATGGAAATACTGAATGGATGGAAGGGATGGATTGATGGATGGATTGATGGATAGGTGGAAGGGATGAGGGATGATGGATGATGGATGGATGAACTGAATGGATGGATGGATGAATGGATGAATGAATGAATGAATGGATGGAAGGAATGGATGGATGAGGAGTCAACTAGAAATCAGAATGAGCTTTTATTGTCTGCTCACACACACACAAGGAATCTGTCTTGGTGACAGAAGCTTCTAGTGCACAGAAATACAAAAAAATATATACAATATAAATACACAAAGCAGCACTGATAAAAACATGCGAAAAATTCCCTTTTTGGTCAAAACACACAAGAAAATGACAACTGACTTTTCATTTTTGGATAAACTGTCCCTTTAAGTGAACTTAAGCAGGCAGGATGAGTGTCAAAATATCAGATCATTATGCCTCGCAAATGCAGCCTAAAAGACCTGTCGCTGTCTATTATGCTGTTAATATTAATGAAATGACAATATTGACAAGATGAAACGCTCACTTCTCTGGCTGGTTTAACTTTGGTAGGTTTAATAAGCCCTTTCAATCTAAAACACAAATAGGAAAATGTTCAGCTGAGTTTAAATTACTGACCTGCTTCAGTCAAACTCCGACAGCATCCAATATCCAGTATTAATGCCACATCTGTTTAGTCTCTGTTAATGTTTTCATGTCTTTTATTTTGGATTTGGTCATGCCATGTGAATCCATGTTCCCCTCATGTGCTGTAGTCATGTGTTTCACGTCATGTGATCTCTGGGTGAGCTGCTCGAATGGCGGAAGCCTCCATCTTGAAAATACATTAGCCAAAGAGGGACATATCTGGAAATTCAAGCTTCGCCTTTGTGTTTTTACACTCAGTGGCACTGTGACGAATGCGAGGGGGAGATTACTCCCAACTGCCGGCAGATTTGAAATAATACGGCCACCGTAGGAGATAAAACGCCCTCAGAATGGGAGGGGCTGGAAATTAATATTCAGTTGGTCGTCATATACAATTTCACCGCTAGATGGGAGTAATTCCTACACAGTGTAGCTTTAAGTCGGACAACATTTCTAACCGACACGCATTGCTTCAAGTCAGATGCCGATCAGTCTGCGCAGCGCCACATCAAGTCAAACACACCTATCGTTTCATTTTCTGATTATCTTGTTATTAGTTCTGTCTCTTCATTGGTTCATGTTCCTATTTATCTTGTTTAGTAGTTCTGTTTTGTCATTGTCATCGGCTGACATTATTGCAAATGTTTTTGTAGGAGTTTTCCTTTCAGACACTAACTTTATGGGAGGAGAGTATTTAAATGAATCAAGGTGAAGTTGGCGCTAGTCAATTTACTGGTATTAACGCCATTATTATTCTTAAACCAGACGCTAGTTCTCTTAAAGGGATAGTTCACCCACAAATTTAAATTCTCTCATAATTTACTCACCCACATGCCATCCCTGATGTATATGACAAACACAAAGACTCAATGCACCCTTGAAAAACCAAACACAGCGATCGGGACAGTAACGACCCCAGTGGATCAATCAATGTCTTCGAGAAACAACAGGTGTGTGTAACGATAACGATAATTATCGTGATATAACTTTCCTCGATAAAATGATAACAAGACTGCGATAAATGTTTGATGTAATGTTTCAACGCTACTCATTTGAACTGCGCCACACAAACCATGTATCCACTCGGCTCAAAGTTCAAAAGGCAGTGCAGATGAGTTTACTCACTGATCAGTCTCGGTCACGTGACCACTAAATAACGCTGTGACATCCAGTGAGAAGCGCTTGAATTCAGAAAAAAACACACACAAATGTCTCTGTGATTTAAACTAGTTTAAAGCTAGATAAAACAGTGCTGACAAACAGGAGCAACAAATACAGTCAGAAGAATTAAGAAATCACTATTTACCATAGATTTACTGTAGTTTGGTAACACTAACTGCACCATTATCAGAAATTGGGATCATATAAAATATGTGTTAGTAAATATACTATTTTTGCATAGCTACTTTTTACTGTAAATACATTTTTGACCATGGTAGTGAGATGCTATATGCAGGGTTTAAACTGGCTATCATATCTAAATGTATGCTAATATGGAAGACTAATGTTCATTTAAATTAAACCCAAACAGTCAAAATATTTACATTTGATCATATATGGTACCACCATGTTACAATTTTTACAGATGTTACTGTTTTGGTTAATGAACATAAATTAACATCTGCATCCTAACTCAAGCTACTACTACTGTTAACTTTTAAACTAACACATTTTTAAGAGACAAAACATGTAATAGTATTATTAATATTGCAGCCTGTATTGCAGACGATACGTGCCATCAAAGTCAGGCAACACAACCTGTTTCACGATTTTGAAAGAATATCAACCGTTAGAACATGCAGAAACTAAGAAATAATTTTTTCTAGAGTTTTTAATTGTTTGTCATGTTCTGACAATATAAAGTAGTTTAAAACCACAATTAATAATAAACACAATAAACAATGGTTTCTACAACTTTCACTAGGAGCAAAAATCTGCGTTAAACCTGAAAAATAATTATCAATATTGACAGATCTGAATTATTATTATTATTATTTTTGGTGTTTTTTTTCTTTTTCTAAATCATTGCTTGGATTATCGTCTTGATCGAACCCGTTCACTCGCATTATATGGGATCATATAGGGATTATTTTCCTAAAAATCTCTGTTTGTGTTTATCTGAAGAAAGTCAAATACATCTGGGATGGCATGACCATGAGTAAACAATGAGAGAATTTTAATTTTGGGGTGAACTATCCTTTTAAATACAAATATCTGTTCAGTAGCACATTATTTATTGCTGTCATATTGAAACTAACTTATACATTTTTTGCGATAACCCTATGTTATTAAGCTGCAGTCACAGCCGTTTATAAAAGCACTAAAGCCCTCAAAAAGCAGTGTGTTATAGTGCTTCTTCTTCTTCTTCTTCTCCTTCTTCCCCTCCCAGAGCAATACATCCTCTTTAACCGTGGTAAGAAACATGGTCTTTACCTTGGTGATGGCAGTAAAGACCTTTTCCAGAATGGCGTTGGGCTGAGCCTTCTGTGGTCCATTGGCCTGGATTTTCAGACCTAGTGCGCATGGTCTTGCAATAAACCTACAACAAACAATAACAAAGAAGACATTATTAGATTTATATCTTGTGATATCAATGCTTGCTAACTTCATTCTGAAGGTCTGTCAGGCTGCATTAAAAATCCATTTGGGAAGGGAACCTCAGAGGTAAAATGCCTGCAACCACACACAGCGGGCGGCTAAAGAAATCCTCCACTTCGCAATCACTGTGGAAGTCTTGCCAAATCTGCAGAGACAGCGAGGGAAACCACACGGGCCAGTTGCCTGACTTTGCCAGACTAGCTTCTTTTGCGAAGGTCTGATAAACATGATCAGAGCAACTGCATTAAAGTTGGTGTTTTCATGCTAATGAGATTATGTCTTGTTGATCTGATAATGAGAACGTCAAACAAGCAGAAGAGACATTTCATGGGTCATTGCTACTATGCAGTACATTTTCATATCCTCATCTTAAAGGTGCTGTATGTAACTTTTTCACTCTACTTAAAGCATAAAAATAACATTTTTGCATATATTGAGGAACCATGCTAAGTTCACATACTCGTTTCTCTGAAAAACACTTCTACAGTTATTTTACTTTGAAATGTGCGTTTCCAGGCTGGAATGTTTGTTATTGTTTTGGTCTGTGATAATGCACGTTGCCAATTTTCATTGTTCATTGCACTTGTTTCTGTTGTGTATGCTCAAACTGGCAACCCGTGTGAGCGCCGTCCAATCTGAGGAGCAGGAGCGGGAGAAACGACGATCTCAGATATTGTGAATTCGACTGCAGTACCTATTTCAACCACTAGTTGTCATTCTTACAGACTGCACCTTTAAAATCTCATATTTGACAAAATATTAATCTCACTATTTTTAAGATGGAAGTCATATTTATCACATTGTCAATGAAGTGATCATACATCGCTTAACTTTCTTTAAGCAAATGTTGATAATTTGTCCAACGTCGGAAATTATAAACTGGCAATTTCTTAAATGTTCCTGGAAGTAATGCTTATTTCTGGTCATCAATTCATTGATTTTCAATTTAAAACCCTTTTGAAAATATTTAATTAACAAAGGCAGTGTGTTAATGACATCTTCCTGTGATGGGTTTAATGAATTCTGTGATATTTTTAGATATTGGCTGGTTTGAGTCTTTCTAAAACGTTTGATTAAAGTACACACATCATTATGATAATTATATTAATGTTGATTTCAAAGATGAAGTTCACATTGACGTCCTCATAGTCTAACTCAATCCAGCAATGGCTGACTTTAGCTTGATATTTACATTGTGTTCATTTTCTAGTCGATATGTAAATAATCAAGTAATAATTAATAAAGCTGAACTAAGCAGAGCATATTTTTGATTGTCTGGCAAACACTTTTATAGAAATACATCCTTAACACAAGCATATTAATTTTCACAAAGTTAAGGAGTTCAAATGGCACTTCAGAACAGGAATAACTAAACATATATATGTACACTATACAGTTCAAAAGTGTCGGGTTAGTTTTTTAAAGAGATTCATACTTTTATTCAGCAAGAATGCATTAAATTGATCAATTACATTAAAGACATTTATAATATTACAAAAGTTTAAATTTCTATACGAACAATATTAAACAGCACAACTGTTTTCAACATTGATAATAATATAATGTTTCTTGAGCATCAAATTATTATATTAGAGTGATTTCTGAAGGATCATGTGACACTGAAGACTGGAGTAATGATGCTGAAAATTAAACTTTGATCACAGGAATAAATTATATTTACAATTATATTCAAATTCAAATGAGTTATTTTAAATTCTAATAATATTTCAGAATATCACTGTTTTTACTGAATTTTTGATCAAAGAAATGCAGCCTTGATGAGCAAAAGAGACTTCTTTCAAAAGGTCAAATCAAGTCAAGTCACCTTTATTTATATATAGCACTTTATACAATACAGATTTACAGGGATAAATGAATAATGATTCAATCATGCAAACAGAATTAAATAATATAGAGAATAGTGCTATTGTTCAGCTGAGGTCAGTTCAGTGTATTCAGCTCAATAACTGAGGATCATCAAATATGAAATGAGTTCAGTTCAGCTATAAACTAAATCTCGGATGACAAACCTTAAACTCACTGAAAGTCTTTGGGATGTGTCTTCATTGACAACACAAGATCTGGACCAAAATATGATGCACCTTTTGATGTAAATAAATGTTGTAATGTTATTTCCATCAACTTTTGGTCCAGATCTTGTGTTGTCAATGCAAGAGTCCAGCACTCTGTAAAGTCTCCTCCAGCACATCCCACAGACTTTCAGTGAATTTAAGCTCTGGATTCATGAGTGAAAATTATTATAATGCTCACAACCATTCTTTCACAGTTTGAGCCTGATGAATCTTGACATTATTATCCTGGAATATGGCCATAATGTGTCTTCCAACATGGTTGTTTAACAAATGAAAAGTTACACCCTCCATCAACTAGAGTTAGAAGAACTGTTTCCAAACATATAACATGATCGAAACATAATATATAATGATCCAATAATTGACTCTTAAGCATTTGTCTATTTAAATCCAAACAGCAACTTTTTTTTGGCTGTGCAGTGTGTGTGTGTGTATATATATATACATACACACACATACTTAGAGATGAACTGGTCTTCTAATGCTGGACATGGGAAGTGAGATGACACTAGACAGTTTTAATGAGCTTTTGTCACTTAATTAAAAAGCTCATCCAATTAAAAGCCCTCACACAATGAAAATGCAATTCAGTGCAGAAAAGGCTCCAGAAATGATTCGTATATAAAGCTGAAGAGCCACGATAAGGTTAAGAAGTCCGTGCTCAGACTGATTTGCCGCTTGCACACTGTTTGCTTTTGTGGGGCTGAAATGCCATAAATGTGCAGTTCCTCATCGTAAAACTTTACAGCGATTGTACAATGCGGGAGGATGGACGAGCACGTTTGCACTTCAGATAACGTGTCCTCTTTCCACAGTGAAGAGCTTTTATCCACTTTTGGTTGGACACTGGTTGCTTTTTATTATTTTGAAAATGTTTTTTAACATGCAAAGTCAGATCCAAATGTTTCAACTACCTGAACACATGGGGTTAAACTTAGTAATAAAAAAGAGTTCCTAGAAGATCCATCATTCTCCCTAAAGACGCAATCCCAGAGGAGACCGTATATTTCACCTTCTAACAATGAAGATCAAACTTCATCTGTAAAGAACTCTGTCAGATGAAGGTGAAGAGCAGATGGTCTGTGGCATACAGAAACACAAAACCTGACACTGCGCCGTCCCGCTGGGAATATGTCAAAACTGCTGCTTTTGTGACATCGAAAGCCAACACACTTTCAGATGCCAAAGCTCATAGTTAATAATTAATCATATTAACCAACTGGAAAGCATGATATACTGCTGATATCAAGTGCACAGTGAATAATCTGAATGATATAATTATGATATGGGGAGGCCGGGGCTAGTTGTCACAGGGGCTGTATGTTAGAAACTAGTCAAAAGCCCAAATGCACAAAAGCTTGTTTCTATGGCAGTGGTTTTGAATTCTGGTTTTAAACCAAACACTGGTTCTGAAAAAAAAAGAAGAAAAAAAAAGAAAAAGATTTTGTATTATGGAATTATTTCGAAGACAACGAAAATTTTCAACCTGATTAGCTCTATCTATTAAATTGTTACCACAGCAGGCATGACAGAAAAATCGATAAAATTACCATATTTTCACATGCAATAATTGTTTTTTAAATAGTTTTCTGGTGTTGCAGCTACAGCACAAACAATTATGTAAAACTATGTAAATTATATTCATTTATTTTCAATTTGTGTGAGCTGATATCATGGTTGTGGAAAAAAAAGATGAGCATGATTACCTATTAATATATACACTTCAAAAATTTTGGGTCAGTAAGATTTTTTAAAAGAAATTAATACTCAGCAAGGGTGCATTGAATTGACCAAAAGTGACAGTAAAGACATTTATTATGTTGTTTAAAATAAGGGTTCCAAAGAAATATTAAGCAGCACAGCTGTTTTCAAAATGGATAATAATAACAAATATTTCTTGAGCATCAAATCAGCATATTATAATGATTTATGAAGGATCATGTGACACTGAAGACTGGGGTAATGATGCTGAAAATTCAGCTTTGATCACAGGAATAAATTGCATTTAAAATATTTTTAAAACGAACACTGTTTTTTTTTTGTAATAATATTTCACAATATTACTGTTTTTACTGAATTTTTGATCAAATAAAATGAAATTTTTTCAAAAACATTAAAAAACATTGTGAAATGTAGGTCATGAGACTCTTAAAAATGTAGGCCATGACGTTTATGTTTGTAAATATTCTAAATAAAATGACCTAAAATTCGGATTAATGCATGAGTTTGACAGCTTTCTATAAACCTGAATATGTTACATAATACACTTACGTGACATGACGCATTATAGGAAACATATATTAATTAAACTAAATTCTGTACTTCATACAGTAATAGTTTCACTGTTTTTGCGCTGAAAAGGACGGGTTCCCTTTGTGACAACTTACCCCATACAGTAGTGTGACAAGATGCCCCAGCGTTGGGAGTCAATGGGAAATTCAAAAACTTTACATTTGCTATAAAAGCATCCCGTTTAGAACTATACGGCACACCTAAGACTGATCTACAACACAAAGAGAGGCACTGACTGACCTACTTTCATCAGTATCATTATTCCAGAAGAAGGGCCATATTGAGTTCCTGTCATTGTCCTAATTCATACAAGGATTCAGTGACAATGTGAAGGAGCACAAACCAGTCCCATCATGATCATCAGCCGAGGATGAAGCCCTGAGCGCAACCTCATCTTCAGCAGTGATGATGATGCTGGTGCTGATGGTGAGGATGAAGATGTGACACTGGACGTACCTCTCAAAGACCAGCCGGATCATAAACATGCAGAATGCTAAAGGACACGCTAGATACAGATCCTCGGCTTGTGGAAAGGTTGACTCGTCAGTATTTTTCAAGTCAGCCCAGGTTACGTTGTGCGGGAGCCAGAACCTCTCGTTCCAGAACCACACCAGAATGCCTGCCATTTCCAGCGGATCTGATGCTTGACGCCCGCGCTGATGTGCAGTCAATGGCCGATGCGGCTTTGCGACGCTCTTTCACGGCTGATCTTTGCAGGTCCAGTGTGTGATGATGATGATGATGATGTTGGTGATGATGGACCGCCCGTTTGTGTTGTGAGTCTCCACTCTCTCCAATGTAGGGAAGTAGAATGCGCCCGACACGCTCCGCCTCCGCGATGCTGATTGGCCCCTGAACCTGTCAATCATAAACGCGTCGCTTAAAGGAACAGTCCAGGAAGAAATTGCATTAATATTCTTCTGTGTTTGTTCTGAAAAACTGTTTATGCGGCGTCTGTTTTTGATTATGGTAGTGTGGTATATGGTTCAGCCTAAAAAAAAAAAACTAAAAAAAGCTCAAGCTCAAGCTCAAGCTATGAGACAGTGTTTTATAAATCTTGTTAGGAGAGATATGCGATTAGAAATGACAATTAATGATTAATTAATGGGCTAAGGGGGGGGGGGGGGGGGGGTAATAAAGAAGAACATCCTACAAATATGGTTTTACAGAAGTGCTGGGAACAAAATAAAAGTTGTAAAAGAAGCTTTGGGTGAGTAGTGAAATAGGCCTATATATAGGCTATATGAGTAAATAGTAGCCTATCAAGATGAGCCCAACAGTTGTAATTTCCGGAATATGAGCTATATGTTTATGTAACACCTCAAGTAGATCTGCATCTGTGTGAGGTTGAAAAAGCAGAATGAGAAGTAGACTTGCCATTAGCATTTTCACTTTATGTTCCCCTTATTCAAATATTTACAGACAGCTCGAAAGATCCAGAGCGTCAGACGACTGGCTGCTTTTTTAATTCCAGACTGGGAATCAGAGGAATAAAGCCAGCATCAAAACACTTGAGAGAGATCTTTTAAATCTAGCCATCAATATATTATCTTTTGTATATTACAAATGCATTCAGGAATTGTTCAAAATTATATATAGGCCTAAGTCAGTTTTATGGAAATGAGGATATGGATAAATTAGCAAAACACGCTTTAGAGAGAAACAATAGAGATACAAGTTCCATTAAGCAAGTCAGAAATGAAGGTTTTAATATGGAAAAAAAAGCAATAAAATGGTATCTTTACAGCTTAATTAATAAAGCAAATCAAAATATAAGTTATAAATCAATGAAAGAAGAGGTTATTTATAATAGAATAATGTGCATTACAATTTAAACAGCACACAAACCATCCAAATGGGTTATGACGTGAACAATGTCATGTTGAAGAAACAATACCTCATGTGATTTTTGAATGAATGAACAAGAAAGGAACAATATGGTAGAAGAGATTAAGAAATTTTTTATTAATTCACATTTTAAGGTTTTAATAAAATGGTCAAGAGAAATAAATAGTAAAGTATTCTTTGATTTTATTAGGGAGACAGGGTTTATAAAAAAGAGACATTTAAAAAACTCAGTTTCTATTGAAAGTATAAATATCATATAGGCCGTTATATAACTCTAAGTGCTTCTAAACCAGTGTTATTTTAGTATCATTTATACTTAGGCCTATAGTTTTTATTAATATTTTAAAATTGCTATTATTTTCATATTTTTAGCTTTCATTTTAATTCATTTTAATCTTTAAGTTTAAATTCTATTAAATTTTAATTTGTTTAGTTCAGTTTTACTTTTTATTTTTTACTATAAATTACTCATTTTGGTGCTTCGAACTTATTCAGTTATAATTGTCGTTTAGTTTGCTTTTCATCTCATATTATATTTTAAATTATTTAAATTATTTCAACTAAACAATTTTAATAGTTTCAGTTAACCATAATTACCCTGTTCTGAAATAAACTTTGTTTAATTTTTGTATTGTTTTCTAAATGTTTTATGGCTCCCTGTATTCTAACAAGAAAGCAAGCAATATGTAAATCAATCTGTACATTTCTATTTGTGATTTTATTGTTTAGCTAATAATGTGTTTTGTTAAAATGTATTTTTATTGTTTTATTCTCATTGATTTTATCCTTATGTGTAATAAAGCATGTTTTTGTATTAGTTTGGCTCCTTGCAGTATACAGTAAATCCCCTTATAGTTCTAAATCAAAATAAAAGCATAAAGCGGGTCACGTGTCATGGCCCCTTTAGCTGGCAAAGCTTATGAAATGGCGCTACCTGCTGGGCGATGCCCAATCTGTCCCAGCGGCCACTGCAATGCTGGGCTTTCTCATTTTACATTGTACAGGTTGTTTTACAGACGTGAATACAAATTGTGATTATATCGTAAACCATTGGCCTATATTAAGTCTTGCTAAATTCTTTATACATGAAGCCAAATTTATCAAGACCCAACCACTTTTCAGAAGTTAAATGTTATAGTTCACTAAGATTGGTAACATGTGCATGATGATGATACATTAGCAGATGGGTGATATGAAATAAATAGAAACCTTTGCTAATTTAGTTGTTACAAATTTAGCCCCCCCCCCCCCCCCCCCCCATTATAACAACTATAATTTTTATTTTAATAACCGATGACAGACAAAACAGAATTCCAGTAAAGGAGATTCATCTGAAAGGTAAAATTATTCTATGACTTATATGCACATGAATATTTACATATTTAATTGCCCATAAGATATGTCATAGCAACACTATGCAAATTGAATGATTTCACTCAACTAACCTGTAGGTTTTAATGAAGGGGAAGATGTCTGAAATACATATAATTCATGGAAATATTAAATAATAACCCCATTAATTACAATAAATATTACATTTAAAAACAATAGGGCCTTCTGTGCCAATCGGGTCATCATACGGGTCTAATTTAATTTTACTCCACAAATCTAAAAACATATCCATCATTAACAAATAGACAAAAAATATATATTTTTTTTATATATAAAAAATATATATATTATATAACATAATACAATATCATAGATAACTATTTAGACACAAAACTAGAATCTCACAATAGTTGATATTCAGATAAAACGATATATATAAATATATAAAATATGTAACGATATATAAAAAAAAAATATATATATATATAGCCTATATATACAGTAGTCAACATTTGAAGTGGATCAAAACCCTTCATCAAAGTTATAGGCTACATGAATTTTTAACAATACCCGTTACTTTGATTAACTTTTTTGATCCACTTCAAATGTTGACTACTGTGTGTAGGCTACTATATATATATATATAAAGATTTTAAAGATGTCAAACACAGCAGGGGTTAGGCCTATTGGGGGGTAATTAAATAAATAAATAAATAAGAGTTTCACTCTTAATATAGTTTTTAGGTATTTTTGAACTTCCTTTAAACACAAACAAACAAACAAACAAACAAACAAACAAACAAACAAACTAGTTCCCCCCCATAATAAATGTAGCCAAAAGCAGTTTAGCAGTAGGCTAATTAAATAATAGTCTATATCTTATTATAATAAGACATGCACTAATTGAAAATGCGAAATAAAACATTTAAAATTGGGCACGATGCCATCCTTCATAAATCAACAGAAATCTGAAATAATAAAGCCGCAGAAGGACGAAGGAGGACAACTCCGAAAGAAATGAAACTACCAAACGTGACTAGACGATGCAACGAAGCAGGTCATCAAACAACGTCACCATGACCATATTCATAAGCTAATTAATGTCCGTAGCAAAAAAATAATAATAAAAAAATAATAATAATAATAATTAATGTCCGTAGCCTATCATGTAACGACAATTACGATAATTGTTGTTAATGTTTTTTATTTATTTAATTTCTTCAAGTATTTAATTAAATAAAATAAAAAAAACAGCTAATTAATATCCACAAGTCACGCTGTAGTGATATCAGCGCGCTGGATGAATATTCATGAGCTCAGCCTTCGCTGTAGTAGGATTGGAGATGAGTGTGTGTGTGTGTCTCCGGATGTGTTCTCGCAGGCGGTAGTGAATGTCAATGATCCAGCAGCAGCAGCAGCAGCAGCAGAAGAGAGAGAGAGGTGTGTGTGAGTGAGTGAGTGTGTGAGAGCGACTCTCTCAGCATCATCATGGCGGAGCAGAGCGACTCCCCGGCGGCCGTCCAGACCCCGCAGCCCTCGCTCAGCACCAGCTGGCCCATCGTGAAGGAGGCGTACGAGCTCCAGGAGGTCATCGGTGGGTAGTTACAGATGGATTTGATCCCGTCAGTGGCTGCAGTTTGTTGGTTTGGGCCTACCGGCTTTTCCCCCGTATGCACTGGCTGATGACAGTAATGCAATGCGGATATGACAAGTGAAGCTTCCGATCATATGTTTTGAAGCTGTTGGGTGTAATGTCATGCTCAGGACAGCGCGCGCGTTATGAGTGATGATGCATCATTGAGACGTCAGGCTACTGTGATGTTTACAGGAAAGCTGCTGGTATGATGATGACACGTGTGTATGGAAGGTTATTTTTTGGCCAAAAAGTGCAACCAAGTTTTTGTGGCTTAAGTTGATGCATATGCGCAAGCTGGCGGATATTAAACAAAACACGAATAACTTATATTTATAAATGATTTTTTTTTATAGATAAGAAGTATGCTATTGAATGTTCTGAGTGTGTACTGTAGGTGTGGATGTTCTCAGCACTTGCACTGTCTGTGTGTGTGTGTGTGTGAGAGATTTAAAGGTGTCATTTGATTTGCTGCATGCGATGTGTTTGCGCTGTGCTCGTGACGCCCTCTGCTGCTCGTGCTCGTGCTCTGCATTTCTACTCAATCTGCTACTTCACAAAGTTTTACACAAATATCAAAGTTTGCATACGTGTTTTATGTTTTGTATTCTATTTGATACATCAGGCTTTTATGGATCATATAGTAGGCTATGATATAGTGAGAAGAATATGGAGCTCATTGATACTCGAGGAGCAAAAAAACACCTTTGTTTTATTCGGAGGCCCAAACTGAACAAAATGTGCAATTTGGTGCACATGCTGATATTTACAAGGTTAAAAAGATGAAATACTTGTAATGTAAATCAATGAGATATTTATAACCGTAGGCTATAGCAGACTACTTGCATAAAATGAATATAAATGTCACTCAATATCTCACAATATGTCTTCATAAGATGATATTTAAATTAATAGTTTTATAATCAAAGCTCTAAAGCTTTTATTGTGGGGGCAAAACATATAATGAAATGCAATACAATGATGAACAAATAAATGCTCCTCAAAAGCATGTTGAATCCTATTTGAAACTCAAATTTTTCAACACGATTAAAAAAAAATGCTATATGGATAATCAAGTAATCTAAGTTGTTTACTTCATATACATCATTACATATTTCTCAGCAAAATAATATAATAAGCAAACCATGATGCAGTTATTGTTCTATTTCCGTTCGCTCCAGACCGCCAGAGGCAGCGCTAAAAACATTTTTTTTGTAAATGATCAACATCAAGATGTTAGTTTTTAGTATTACCATTTATTTAATGATTTTATTTCTCTATTTGTAACAACCATTTTGCTTTCACTAGTTAATTTTAGATGGTCAATATGAGGTCATAAGATACTTTTATAAAATAGTTTTTTTTAATGGAATTTTACACACAAGTTGTTAATTTATCAATCAATTATAATTTAAATTCAATTTTCAGTTTATTTTTTCAATCATTAGCATGATGTTGTATATATATATATATATATATATATATATATATATATATATATATATATATATATATATATATATATATAACACTGTTGGTGTGTAACACATTCTTAAGTAATTTTAATTACTGTAATTTAATTACTTTTCCCTTAAGAAAGTAAAGTTGGGTTACTTGATTGCATGACCTATAGACTACAAAACAATTCTATATAAAACAGTAGTGGAGTTAACATCAGAATTTAATGTCTAATGTTATTGTAACCTTCTCCCTTTAAATACGTTGGTAGTTCAAGAATAATTTATGCAATTATATTATATTATAATATTTATTTGAAATAATTAAGAGCAGTTTTTATGTTTATCATTGCTTAACTGGTTGAGGTTGATGTGGGATTTAGAAAGTAATTAGTAATAAGAAATGCAATCATTTTTAGTACAGTAATCTAATTACACTGTGCTAAATTAGTAGCTAGTAATTAATTACTTTTTTAGAGTAACTTGCTTTTTAATTAATTACTTTTTTAGAGTAACTTGCCCAAAAATTGCAAGTTTTGCAAATATATATATATATGTGTGTGTGTGTGTGTGTGTGTGTGTGTGTGTATATATATAAACACACACACACACACACACACACACACATACAAGCAACGTCCACATTCATTGATATTTCGCATTCTCAAAACTCTACAAGTGTGATTTACATGGAGTCGTCCTGCTGTTGATGGACACTGCCTGCAGATTTGTGGGTCTCAAAGTAAATAAACAGAGAAACACAGAAGCTCCTCTTCATGGCTGTACAGTGAGGTTGAGATGTAAAGCTGCATAATGCTGTCAGTTCTATACGAGCTAGCATTAGCGATTAGCTTCTGTATAGTTTCTCTGCTGTTCTTCTGCTAATCGGTGCGTGACGTGTTCAGGACCCCCTCCTTATCTCTCAGCCGCAGTTGGCACAGTCCCACACACTTGCAGTGTGAATAGCAGCACTGCGTGTGTGTTTGTGCATGTGTGTTTACAGTCACAAACACAACATGCTATATATCTAATGTGAGTCAGAAATTGGCTATAAATGTTTTATGCATTTATTGTTGAGTAAATGTGTAAATTGATCCACCAGACCTCCTCTGTCAAATCAAGCCTAATACATTTTGAGTTGATTGATTGTTGTCAGATAAATATAATATATTACAATAGAAAAGTCATTTTAAATTGTAATAATATTTCACAACACTACTGCTTTTACTGCATTTCTGATCAAGCAAATACAAAAATGTTATATATATATATATATAAAAATAGGCCTATATAAAGAAAAACATAAAAAAATCTTATTGACAGCAAACTTTCTGAATGGTATTATTTAGATTTTTATTATGTTATATAGTTTGTGTTATATTATTTTGATATTATTTTGTCCCTGTGCCATTTTTGTGTGTGGGTGTGTATTGATTAGTGGTCAACCAATATAGTTTTTTTTTATATTCGGAGAGAATGGCGGCTGCTGGCCTATATAATGCTGAAATACAGTTGCAGGAACAAGTATGTGAACCCATTGAGTTTCTTTAGCCTCTTTAAGGAAAGTCATTTCACTCGGCGGCCATCTTTGTTTGAAACACTCTCGGGCAGCTATTTTAGTCGAGCAAGTACAGCTCCTCTGTGAATGGGGAAACATCAAATTCTCCAAAGCTGTTAAAGCTTACGAATAAATATCATATTTAAAATCACCAATGACAACACTGTCTCATACATTTTGTTTCTAAATCCTCAGAAACAAAAAGAAAAACTGACATTTTTTTTTTTCCAGGCTGGACCAGCTAATGCCCATGTGCAGCCATGATTTCTGTAGCAACTCTAGCTTCTAACAACAGCTTCAGTGACACGATACAGTACATTTCCCAATTCCCGATTTTACTTAAAAGGTGGGACTGCCATATTGTGCAGTTATTCTTTCTCCCATTTATAGTAATATGAGTGCACCATGTTTGTATATCTAACGTTTGGTTTCTGCCTCACTGCCCAGTTCAGTCAATGACTTCCCAGACAGTATTTTGTATGAAGGTAACTACTAAGAAAAGTGGATTCAGACACTATGAGAAAGAGCCGGCACAATTCTGGATCAATTGAGTCACGATTTTCTTTTTGCTTCAAATAGAGATCACAATTCACTCTCGCTTCTAAACAAACTATCTCAAACATTTTAATTGCTGTCTATTTAAAAATGTGTAATTAATTTAAAAGTTTTTTTTAAGAGAAAATGGTAAAAATCTGACTTGAAAAAATGACTTGATTCAACGATTCACTTGTTTCATTTCTGGATGAATTGTGTTTTTGAACGAATCTCCTTGAATGAATGATACAATCCTTATTTGAAGCACCAAGTAACTTTCAAATGTTGATTTGCTCTGTTTCGATCTCTATGGTAGACGTCTCTGTTTATATATGTTTAAAAACGTTTATTCTAGTACTTTAGTGATAATTTGACTATTTGTCTCAGAAATAACGATACTGTGTGGTTGAAAAGACTGTGTGAAGCAGTTTCATACCTTTACATGAATGATTTCTCTGGGTCAGCGTCAGCATTGAATGTTCTGGTGTGATTCTGTCAAAGCTTCAATAGACACACTCGAATCGTTGTCACTTAGGAATGAGAATGCTTCGTTGTTTGAATAGTGATAGCG